>VMDR010003361.1:0-73434 GCA_007922815.1 Macrotus californicus
AATTTGAAATTAGAGCAGGGGGTAGATCTCTCTAGAAGATGAGGAGAAGGTAGGACCTAGTTTGTTCCAGGAGGCGGTTGTAGAAAGAGGCGTTACTTGTGCAAGGACGCTGTAGCAGTAGCCAGTCTCTTCTCTCACAAACGTGAATGACACTTGATTACTTTGATTCCTACAGAAGAAATTACCTTAAATGTTCTTAGAAAGTGCCACTGTTTTTCAATAATGTCAGCAAGTTTGGGGAAAGATAGTAATTTGAGATAATGTTTCCTCATTTCCTTTAAAGATAACTGATCTCTAAATTGGAGCCAATGCTTAAAAAAATGTAAAAAGAATTGCTCTGTGCCAATAGTCAATGTATTTTGTTTTTTTCCTAAAAGGCAGCATCTCTGGTAGCCATCTCACGCTACGATGCTCTTCTAATTATTAGTAAAGTTTATGGGCAAGGAGGTACCATTTACTATATGCTTGTGTCCAATTTAACAATGTGCTGTCTTTGAAGAAGTCATCTGTGTATTGAATTGGTCAAATCTCTATGCTTTATGTGATCTGAAAGATCCCCTTTTTAAATTCCTTTAAAAATACTCTTGCTTTCTGTCTGAACTCATTAGGTTTCAGACAAAACACATGAACTGAAGGCATGGGAAAGGAGAAAAAATTTAGTGTATTAGGGAAATTTTTTTGGTGAGCTGTTTCATGAACTGTTCAATAAAAAGTGTTTAATTCCAGTATGGCGAAAGTATTTTATAAGGGGCTTTTACTATAATGTTAATTAGCCAGACAGTTGTATTTAGCCCTCATATAGAGGTAGGGTAGGACCTCGTGAAATACCAACTGCATTGATTATTTTCAACCCTTATTATTCTAGCAGTCTTAAAAGCGGTCCCACCCTCAGCTTGTGCAGAAGCTTTTCCTTCTCATTTTTATTCTCCTCACTTGCTTTTGCCCTTGTGCTCACATGAGTCAGTGAATGAGGAGAGTCCTACTAAAGGTGAAGGACTTCTCCAGACCTTGAAATACTTTCCTTAGTCAATAATTATGAAATATTAATTTGAAGATACATAAAAACTAGGGTCATATTTTTAGTTTTATTTAAAAAGCAGTTTATTTTAAGCCTGGCGTATTAGTTTTCTGTTACTGAATAACAAATTACCTGAAAACTCAGTTGCTGAAAACAATATCTCACAGCATGTGTGGTCAGGGATAGAGAGCAGCTTAGCTGGACGGTCTGGGCTCAGTGTGTCGTGATATCATCTGAAAGCCTGGCCAGGTTTGGGAGGTTCCTCGGGCGCTCACATGCTTGGCAAGTAGTGTTGGTGGTTGTGCAGAGGCCTCACTTTTCTTGCTGTATGGGTCTTTCTTCATGCGGTTGCTTATGTGCATTTGCCCTGGAGTGATCGATCCAAGAGAGCAAGGAGGAAGCCACCGTGTCTCACATCTTAGCCTTGTAGGTCACACACCATCCCTTCTGCCACATTCTCTTCATTAGAAGCTGGTTACTTGGTAGAGCCCACATTCAAGGGGAGGATAATTAAGCTTCATCTTTTGAAGGGAAGGGTATCAAAGAATTCAGAACGTATTTTATAACCACCAATGAATGCATTAAACTTCTAAACTGACATACATTTCACATGGATTTTGCAGTGTTTAACTGTTCTTCAGAGACTAGATGTTTGGCTGTCTGGTGGGAATGACCTGTGTGTGTGGAATCGAAGATTAGATCTCCTGTGTAAGACTGCTCACCTGTCTGATACAGGTAAAAAAAATCAAGGTAATCATGATTCATAGACTCTGAAAGACACAGTGAATCTTCAGAGACTTTCTGTGAACAAAGGGGGGAACTTTTCAGTTCTGAGTATAACATGTAGCCATATTTCTCCAGTTTGGTTAATGGTTGCGTAAAATATATGAGTATTTCCAACCCAAATTGGAAGGAGAAAACTCCCTTTTGGCTTCCTCATCACTTCCAACAGAATTTCTCAAAAGTGCCCTGACCAGTGTGGCTCAGGTGGCATTGTCCTGCAGAGAGAAAAGGTTGCTGGTTTGATTCCTGGTCAGGGCACATGCCTGGGCTGTGGATTCGGTCCCCAGTCAGGTCATGTATGAGAGGCAACTGATCGATGTTTCCCCTCACATCAGTGTTTCCCTCATTTTCTCCTTCCCTTCCCCTCTCTCTAAAAATAAATAAATAAGATCTTTAAAAAAAAAAAAAATTCTCAAAAGTGGTCAGGAAAAACCTTTTCATATATGCTCGTAGACCATATTCTTAAACTGAGTTCGATGAACATGTTAATACCTGGAAGCAGACCTTTATAACTTTATAATGGTATTTTATTCTTTATTTTTGGCATCATTGGACTTTGAATAGATTTCTAAAAATGACCTCATTTTACAATTGGTTTTACTAAAAAGTTTTTCGTGAGCAAACTTACTAAAAAATTCTATTTTCTCAGAATTCTATTGACATACCCTTTTGGTTTTAACAGAAAAAATCAGTTTTGACTTCTGTTGATACCAAGGATCTTAAAAAATAACATTGAAATCTATTTATTCAGAGTAAAAATATTTAAGTATACATGAATAAACCTAAATGACAATAACCTTGAAGTCATGTTATACACTATTAAGTTTTTATTCTAAAAGTAATCAAATGAACCATGGCAAGTATGTGTGGCTCAGTTGGTTGGAGCATTGTCCTGTGCACCAAAAGGTTTTAGGTTCAATTCCCAGTCAGGGTACGTATCTAGGTTGAGGGTTCACTTTCTGGTCAGGGTGGTAACAGGAGGCAACCAATTGATGTTTCTCTCTCACATCAATGTTTGTTTCTTTTTCTCTCTCTTCTCCTCTTTCTAAAATCAATGAACACATAAAAAATTTTAGAGAAGTAATCAAATGAATCCATGGACATCCTAAAAATAATATTAATAAACATGTTGTTGACATCTTAAGGGTAGTGGGAGTCCTGTGAATTGAATATACAGTTCAGAATTGGAACTAGCTTATCACCACATTGATATAAAATATGAAAATAATGTGATATGTTAGCAAAACTAAATCCATATCTTACCAGGATTTGCAATTTAACCTTTCAATTCAATATTTGACCACTAGTAATCTTTTTGAATCTAGCATGTATTTTCACGTTTACTATTATCATGAGTTATATCTCTTTATTTACATGTACATTTTCCTTTCTATTTCTTACATTAGCCTGTGGTCATTTGTGAATTTTATTCCATGATTTATTAGTACAGATATACCTTGGAGATATTGCAGGTTTGGTTCCAAACCACCTCAATAAAGTGAGTTGCATGATTTTTGTTTTGTTTTGGTAACTTTGCATATTAAAGTTATGTTTATACTACACTACAGTCTATTAAGTGTACACGAGCATTCTGCTTTTAAAAATATACATAGCTTAATTAAAAATACTTTATTGATAAAAATGCTAACCATCATCTAAGTCTTCAGTGAATTGTAATCTTTTTTCACAAATTACATGAACAAATGAAGGCTATGCTATAAAGGAAAATGTACAGGGAACCAACAGTGATGGGAAGAAAACTGGGACTCAAATCAATGGTGTAGACCAGAAGAAAGAAAGAAACATTAAAGCACAACACAATGAAGAAACAAGAATTCAAAAAAATGAGGAGAGGCTTAGGAACCTCCAGGATGTCTTTAAACGTTCCAATGCCCAAATCATAGAGGTGCCAGAAGGAGAAGAGGAAGAGAAAGAAATGGAAAACTTATTTGAACAAATAATGAAGGAGAACTTCCCCAATCTGGCAAAGGAAATAGACTACCAGGGAGTCCAGGAAGCTCAGAGAGTCCCAAAGAAGTTGGACCCAAGGAGGAACACACCAAGGTACATCAAAATTACATTACTCAAGATGAAAGATAAAGAGAGAATCTTAAAAGCAGCAAGAGAAAAGGAGACAGTTACCTACAAGGGAGTTCCCATTAGATTTAACATCTGATTTCTCAAAAGAAACCTTGTAGGCAAGAAGGGGCTGGAAAGAAGTATTCCAAGTCATGAAAGGGAAGGACCTACATCCAAGATTACTCTATCCAGCAGAGCTACTATGTAGAATAGAAGGGAAGACAAAGTTCTTCCCAGATAAGGTCAAGTTCAAGGAGTTCATCATCACCAAGCCCTTATTATATGAAATGTTAAAGGGACTTATCTAAGAAAAAGAAGATAAAAAATTTGAACAGTAAAATGACAACAAACTCACAGCTATTAACAACCAAACTTAAAAACCCTAAAAAACAAAAACAAACTAGGCAAACAACTAGAACAGGAACAGAATCACAGAAATGGAGATCACATGGAGGGTTATCAGTGTGGGAGGGGCAGAAAGGTACAGAGAATAAGCATAAATGGTAGGTAGAAAATAGAGGGAGGTTAAGAATAGTGTAGGAATTGTAGAAGACAAAGAACTATGTGTACAACCCATGGACATGAACTAAAGAGGGGGAATGTGGGTGGGTGGGGGTGTGCAGGGTGGAAGGGAATAACGGGGAAAATGAGACAACTGTAATAGCATAGTCAATAAAATATATCCAAAAAACTGCTTTTTTTGCTCATCCATTAGAAGTCATTCCTCATCTGTTAAAGTTTTTTGAGATTTCAACAATTCAGTCACATCTTCAGGCTCCACTTCTGATTCTAGATCTCTTGTTATTTCCACCACATCTGCAGTTGCTTCCTCCGCTGAGGTTTTGAACCCCTCAATCACTTATGAGGGCTGGAATCAGCCACTGCCAAAGTCCTGTTAATGCTGATATTTTGACCTCTTCCCATGAATCATGAATGTTAATGGCATCTAGAATAGTGAGTCCTTTCTAGAAGGTTTTCAATTTATTTTGCTCAGATCCATCAGAGGAATCAATATCTATGGCAAGTCTAGCCTTCTAAGATATATTTCTTAAACAATAAAATGTGAAAGTCAAAATTAGTCTTTGACCCGTGGGCTGCAGAATGGGTGTTTTGTTAGCAGACCTGAAAATGATACTAATCTCAGATATCTCCATCAGAGTTCTTGGCGACCAGGTGCGTTGACAATGAGCAATAATATTTTTGAAAGGAATCTTTTTTAAGCAGCAGTTCTCAACAATGCGTTTAACAGATTCAGTAGACTGTATTATAAGCAGATGTGCTGTCATCCAGGCTTTATTGTTCCATTTACAGAGCACTAGCAGAGTGGAGTTACAGAGGAGTGACACAGTAACTCTTAAGGGCCCTCAGATTTTTCAGAATAGAAATGAGCATTGGCTTCAACTTAAACTCAGCAGCTGCTTTATCCCCTAACAAGAGAGTCAGCCTGTCCTTTAAAGCTTTGAAGCCACGCCCTGGCAGGTGTGCCTCAGTGGGTTGAATGTCTGCCTACGAACTCAGTCCTGCTCCTTTCCCTGGTTGGGAAGGGGTGTGCAAGAGGCAACCAATTGACGTTTCTCTCGCACATCAATGTTTCTCTCCCTTTCTTTCTCCCTCTTTTCCCTTCTCTCTAAAATAAAATTTTTAAAAACAAAATTTTGAAGCCAGGCATTGACTTTTCCTCTCTTGCCATGAAAGTACTGGATTGCATCTTCCAGTAGAAGGCTGTTCCGTTGTTTATCTGCTGTTTAGGGCAGCCGCCTTCATTACTTAGCTAGATCTTCTGGATAACTTGCTGCAGCTCCTACATCAGCACTTGCTACTTCACCTTGTACTTTTGTGTTAAGGAAGTGGCTGTTCCCCCTTACACCTCATGAACTAACCTCTGCTCACTTCAAAACCTTCTGCAGCTTCCTCACCTCTCTCAGCCTTCATAGAATTAAAGAGAGTTAAGGGCTTTTCTCTGGTTTAGGCTTTGGCTTACAGGAATGTGGCTGGTTTGACCTACCCAGGCCACAAAAACTCTCTCTATCAGCAATAGGCTGTTTTGCTTTCTTATTAATTGTATGTTCACTGGAATAGCACTTTTAATTTTCTTCAAGAACTTTTCCTTTGCATTTCATAACTCGGCTAACTGACACAAGAGGCCTGGCTTTCAGTTTTTGACGTGTCTTCCTCACTAAGCTTAATCATTTCTAGCTTTTGACTTAAAGTGAGAGACTCATGACTCTTCCTTTCACTTGGACACTTAGAGGCAGTTGCAGGGTAATTAACTGGCCTAATTTCAATGTTGTTGTGTCTTAGGGAATAGGGAGGCCGAGGGGAGGGAGAGAGACAGGGAATAGCTGGTTGGTGCAGCGGTCGGAACACACACAGCATTTACAGATTAAGTTCACTGTCTTATATGAGGCATCCCAAAACAATTACAATAGTAACATCAGATATCACTGATCACAGGTCACCATAACAAATATAATAATGAAAAAGATCCAAATATTGTGAGAATTACCAAAATGACACAGAGACATGAGATGAGCAAACGCCATTGAAAAAATGGTGCTGATGGACTTGCTCAGTGCAGGGTTGCCACAGACCTTCCGTTTGTAAAAAGGCAAAGAAAGCCCACAATACTTGCAAAGTTCAATAAAGCGAAGGGCAAAATAACAAGGAAGGCCTGTAACTATGTTGTGAAATACTGAAATTAGGGCTAAAAATAATCTTGTGTGTGTGTGAATGAAAATAACTACTTACTATTGCAATCTCCCATTATTTTGCAAGATAATGCCCTGTTTATCAGTGACTCAAGGTAGCAGAATTCTTTGAATCTATTGCAAAGCTTTGAAAAGGCCACATATGTTACCATTGGTGAGTTTTTTGTGATTTGTGTTTTCTAACTTATAGGGTTCCATGTAGTTAGCAGCGCTTGCTGTTAGAACATTATCTCATGAAACTCCTTTCATAAGCCTTGCTTGATTTATGGGCTAGCAGGGCTTTTATTCCGTATTTGGAAATAAGCAAAGCTACTATCAGTATGACGCAGTGGAAAGAGCCTTGGACTAAGAGGGCATCCATGCCCTTTCCAGTAATAAGTTTTGTGACTCTGTATATTAAGTTGCTGTTTCTGAATTACTGACTTTCCATTATTTTCACTTCACAGGTAATTTGATAAACTTTTTTTTAAGATTTTATTTATTCATATTTAGAGAGAGGAGAATAGGAGAGAGAGGGAGAGAAACATCAATGTGTGGTTGTCTCTCACATGCCCTGTACAGGGGACCCGGCCCACAACCCAGGCACATGCCCCGACCGGGAATCGAACCGGCGACCCCCTGGTTCACAACCTGCGCTCAATCCACTGAGCTACACCAGGGCTGATAAACATTTTTTAATGAACTCTGCATCTAGAATTTTCTTCTTCCTACTCTTCCTGTGCTCTCTTTTGCTTTTTTATCTTGTGCCACTAACTCTTCCTTTTTGCCCTCCTCTACCATCACTTCCTCCTCCTTGAATTTGGGAACTACACAACATACTGTTAAAATAACCCTATGTGGAGAAAAGATTCAGAGAGAATTACTCCACAAACTGCAAGAGTACTAGTCTTTTAATGGGTGAGAAGGTAAAGTAAACGAGTAGAATATTTTCCTAATTTGCATATGTGTTAAAAATTACATATATTTCATAATGGAAAAATTGACTTTAATAAAGTTTTTTTTTGCCTACATAATGTGGTAGTTCTGAATCTTTAATTCTTACTGACAAAAGTAATAATTGTAACATATATAAGTTATGGTTACCCTAAAATCATTTCATGATTCAGCTATAGAAAGATACTCAGAACTCTGTTTAAATAAGAGAAATATGGTGCAGTGTTGAATCAGATTACCCCAGTAATACAGGGAATTTTGTAAATGTGTTCACTGATTATAAACATGCTATTTAAAAGCCACTTTCTTAGCTGTTGACTTGCTGGCTAACTCAGTTACTGCCGGGGAGCCCACGCTGGCTTCTTAAATTCATGTTAAGGAAAATGTCAGTTTCACATCTCATTTGAGTAATGGTGATTATCTTTAGGGATCCTTGGTAAATAAGTTCACCATCATAGTAAAAAGGTTCAAAGAGTATATCCTACCTTTAATAGATCAATAATGTCTTCCAAAGGTCTCACCTACTTTTTTTTTAATTCTCACTCGAGGATATGTTTATTGATTTGAGAGAGAGAGGAACATCGATTGGTTGCCATACACTGTCTGGCTGGGATCAAACCCGCAGCCTAGTTATGCTCCCTGACTGAGGGTCAAACTCACAACTTTTTGGTGTACGGGGTGATGCTACAGCCAATTGGGTCACTTGGCCAGGGCTCATCTATTTTTCACAAAATCGTTTTCTGTGTATAAGCAAGCAGGTGTGACATAGCAAATTGTGCTTTATTGTGACTATTTCTATAGTAAATGACTGACATGAAACTGAGAATGTTTTTGTTTTTGATGTAATCTGTGAAGAAAATAATCTGTTTATATTTTTATATATTTTTGAAGGGATCAGTGCTTTGATTGAAATACCTAACAATTGTGTCGTGGCAGCAGTTGGCAAAGAACTGAGTGAGTATGACTCTTTTTTTTCTTCTACTTAAAAAAAAAATTTAAATTAGAACTTGTATATGCATTTCAGTAGGACTAAGTGATATTTTATTTAAGGGACATCTACTCCCACTGCAGTGTTGGCCTCCTGGGATTGTTGAGGTGATTCGGAGACCTAGACAGTTTCAAGATGTTAGGTCAGTTTTCGTACTGGCATTGTTCTAACATAGCCAAGTGAGGCAGGGTAACCCCACTCCTCTTACGCCAGAGAAGGCCTTTACATTCCATAGCTCTCTTCGTTGCTGATCCATACTCATACACTTACTTAGCAAAAACATTAACCATGTAAAGCATCTGCCAGCATTTTGGGAACTAAAAACTTGGGAGGATTGGAGGAGAATTATTTGGGGAATTCACTAAGTAAGAACTGTGAAGTTTTTGCCTCAGGAAGCCAGAATGGGGCCTGTTTTCTTTGGGGGAGTTTATGCCGTTTCTCTAAGAGCAGTGGGATAGTGGAAGAAGGGCTGGCAGCTGGGATTCTGTAGATGTATTGATTATGAACATTTGAAGGCCACTTTCTTAGCTTTTGACTGTTGGCTAAAGTTCATCTACTTCCAGGGAGCCCACTGTGAAGGAAGCCTTTTGTGTTTAACTGCCTTGGGAATGGAATTTGGGTGCTAGAATTGTTAGAGTAAATATGCTTCTTAAAGGCTACTTCTTTCTTGAAGAGTTTTTCTAATGTAGCCCAGAGGGCATTTGATATTGCTTATGCTATTTCTTCCTGAGATTTGCTTTGACCATCAGTTGGCATGTTTGCAAATGCCAGTGAGACGTGAGCTAACTGTTCACCGTCTACTAACTACTTTGCAGGTTCCGCTGCTTTGCTGCAAAGTTTCTCTCTCTTCAGCTGACCTTCCCATGTGTACTCATGTCTGAGAAGTAATTTTCTAGACCCTGTGGCCTGTCCTCTCTTTTCATAAAGTACTTTCTGAAGGTATTATACTTTTTGGTTTAGTTTCTTTTGCCCTCCTTGCAGAAATATTTTCCCATGTTCTCCATGGAGCTGCAATGATGCTTGGCTTTTTCTCCTGCCTTTCTTCTCTTGTAGCTGATCAGTCACTTTGTGTTCTTTTGGTTTTACTCTAACTCAGTGGTTCTCAAAGTTTAGTGTGCGATAGAATGATCTGAAGGTCTTGTTAAAAATGCAAATTACTAGGCCTTACCCCCAGAGTTTCCAATTCAGTAAGTCTAGACTGGAGCCTGAGCTCTGCATGTCTAATGGCCCCCAGGTAGTGCTGAGCTTGCTTGTCTGCAGACCATACTCTGAGGACGGCTGCTGTGAATGTTTTCATCTATTTCTTTCCATCTCAGTAGTGTCGCTCTATTCAGTCTCATCTCCTTTCTTGCCTGAGATGTTGGATTAAGTCTCCTACTTAAAATCTTTCCCCCTCTGCTTTAGTGCTTGTCAAATGCTTGCTGTCCCAGAGTTTAGTTCTTCCCAGATACACTCTTCACTAGGTCCTGGAGAGATCTGTCTAAAATGCAGGCCACTCCCCTGCTTAAAAGCTTCTGTGTCTTCCTATTGTCTAAAGCAGCCATTTCTAGACTCATATTTCTGACTAGTACAAAAGTTCAGATTTTTGGAGATCAACATAGAGTTGCCAGAAAAAAAGAAAAGAATTTTAAATTGAATATATTTACTTTTATGTGGCCCCCTTTTTTCCCCATTTTTGCCCCGATGAATGAAATCTTTGCCCTAGAGGGCCAATGTAAGTTCACCACTACCCTGCACGATAAAGTCCAAACTTCTCAACATATTAGATCAGGCATTCTATTATCTTCCTCCTGCCTCTTTGCATCCTGCATCACCTGCTTGTCAGTACTGAGTTGCCTGGGATTCCCGCACCTGAGGGGTTTTCACCTTTATGCCTTTATTTCTGCTGTAACCCTGCATCAGGCTTGTCCTCCTCCTGATGGTCCTCTTTGATCTGGCTAATTCCTGCTTACTCTTGAACAGCCCGGCGCCAGTATCATTTTTTCTCTTTTAGGAAGAAGACTTGCTTACCTAACACTTCTCCTCCCAGAACTTTTTCCACTGTGTTGTCACAATATTGCAGCTTTCGTTTCAGTTACTGCTTTTAAAAGACTTCTGTTTGCTTTTTGTTCTCTCCTTGCCCCTTGAGCTCCTTGGCGATTGGAACTTTCTTATTTATCTTTCTGCTAACCGAGTAGAGATTTTTATTGAATGCTTGAGTGAATTAGTGAATTCATCAAAATACTAGTAAAAGCAACACTAAGGCCTCAGCTGAAGTTAGAGTATCATCTGAAAAAGAAGTAAAAGCTGGTTTTAGTCAGAAAGTAATTTATACAAATACATACCATTCTTAAAAATGAGGTTCTGCAGCTTACTTAGTTTTATCACAAAATAAACATATAGTGCCATTTTTCCTTATGGAAAAAGAGATTTCATTCCTGTAACTGGAGTATCTTTTCTATTTCCAAGACCAAGCTTGTGCCCATAGGCTTGGTTTTAAATGTTCCATTCTAGTTTCTCTTTTTCTATGTGAGGGTTCCTTTCAAAAGGAAATACAGTTTTTTTTAGTCTCTCCAATACTGTTTTTTCTAAAGATTTTATTTACTTTTTTAAAGTATATTGTATTATGTTATTACAGTTATCCTAATTTTCCCTCTTTCCCCCCTCTTCCAGGTACCTCCCTTCTCTCCAGCAATCCCCCCCTTTAGTTGATGCCCATGGGTGATGCATATAAGTTCTTTGACTTCTCCATTTCTCCAATATTATAGGACCTACACTATTCTTAACACCCCCCTGTCTATTTTATACCTACTAACTATACTTTTTAATCCCTACACCTTTAACCCCATTCTCCCTCTTCCCCCTCCAGCTGATAGATAACCCTCCAGATAATCTCCATACCTATGATTCTTCTGTTTCTGTTCTGGTTGTTTGCTTAGATTTGTTTTGTTTGGGTTTTTAGATTCAGTTGTTGATAGTTGTGAATTTGTTACCTTTTCAATGTTTATAGTTTTGATCTTCTTTTTCTTAAATAAGTCTCTAACATTTCCTATAATAATGGCTTGGTGATGATGACTCCTTCGGCTTTACATTGTCTGGGAAACACTTTATCTGCCCTTCCATTCTAAATGATAGCTTTGCTGGAAAGAGGAATCTAGCTTATAGGTCCTTGCTTTTCATCACTTTGAATACTTCTTGCCAGTCCCTTCTAGTCTCCAGTTTCTTTTGAGGAATCAGCTGATAGTCTTATGGGAACTCCTTTGTAGGTAACTCTGCTTTTCTCTTGCTGTTTTTAAGATTCTCTCTTTATCTTTAACCTTTGGCATTTAATTATGATGTGTCTTGGTGTGGTCCTCTTTGGGTCCAACTTGTTTGGGACTCTCTGTGCTTCCTGGACTTGTATGTCTATTTCCTTCACCAAATCAGGGAAGTTTTCTTTCATTATTTTTTCAAATAAGTTTTCAATTTCTTGCTCTTCCTCTTCTCCTTCTGGTACCCCTATGATTCAGATGTTGGAATGTTTGGAAATATCCCAGAGTCTTCTTATACTATCCTTGTTTTTTTGAATTCTTGTTTCTGCTTTCTGTTCTGGTTGAATGTTTATTTCTTCTTTATGTTCCAAATCATTGATTTGAATCCTGGTGCCTTCCCTTCCTTCCCTATAGGTTTTTCTTTATTTCACTTAGTGTAACCTTCATTTTTTCCTTTATGTTGTTGCCATACTCAATGAGTTCTTTGAGCATCTTGGTCACCATGTTTTGAACTCTGCATCTGATAGGTTAGATATTTCTGTTTGGTGTAGTTCTTTTTGTGGGGTTTTGTTCTGTTCTTTAATGTGAGCCATATTTCTTTTTCTCCTCAATTTAGCAGCCTCCTTGTGTTTGTTTCTGTGTTATTAGGTAGCGCTGCTTTGACTCCCTGTAAATGGCACCCGTAAAGTGTGTGGGGCAGAATCTTAGGTAATTGCCAGGGTGGGGCAACCCACTTACCTCTTTGTGGTTCTGTTTGGGGAGAGGGTTCAGAGAGGGGGATAATATGCTCTTTGTAGAAACCTATTTTGTAGGTTTCTTTTTCTTGTCTCTGTTAGTTTGATTAAATAATAAATTGCTTTTTATTCCACAATTCCAACTTTAACCCTTTCGGTACGAGTGCTCTTTCCGCCGCGACACTCCCGCTGTACGAGGTGCCGCGCCAAAAACGCGCACATAGCACATGGTCAGTCCTCCTTTGTGTGAAGACTTTCCTAACTTTATATAAGATCTATACTTAATAAAACAATGCTTTTTTCCAAGTGTTGTTTGTAACTTTAATATTAAGAGATAATTATATAAAATTCTATCAATTATATAAGTAAAATTTGTAAAAATTATATACAGATGGATGCCGGATGTATCTGGCGCTCGTCCACACAGGTCATCAGATGGGCGCCGGTTATATCCGGCACCCATACCGAAAGGGTTAAGGTTATTTGACAGTATTTCAACTGAAGTAGAATTTTCACACAATTTTGAGAGTTTAAGGAAGAGTTCCCTTTGTGTTGACTGAAATGCCCTTTTCTTTTGATAGCCACAGTTTGAATGTGAATGGCTGTCAGGATTAAACAGCCTTGCTAGAGATTTGTTAATTGATACAAATTGTCCAGAGACAGAATTAAATGTGGTACTGACCTACTTTCCAGGGAGGAATGTGAGAAAGAAGAGGGCCTTTAAGAATTAGCCAACCACTTGGTAAAGATATGTATGACCTCTCAGACCTTTCTACTTCTAAGATATTGGTTATCCTAATCATGAGTATCCACAGCACTGGGTAGTGTGGCTTATTATAGCACTTAATATATCGTAAGCTTGTTTATAAGTCTCACCACCACTCTAGACTGTGAGTGCTTCTGGGCAGTGACTGGGCCTTATTCACATTAGAAATCTAATTTCCTGGAGCATAGCAGATGTTTAGTAAATGTTTGTTGATTGAATCACTCTAGTTGATTTGATTTTGGGTTCTCTGTATTGATTAAAGTTAGAATTTATATTTAAATAAAACTATTTGTTTAAAGTCAGATAATGAGTAAAGAAACACATTGAAAATCTGTAGTCAAAAGAACTGTATAACACACAAAAATTATAAGGCATATTCACCTCAGAGGAATTATAATTTAATGGTTGGTGTATGCTTAGGTATCAAGAAAAGTTTCAAAAAATAAAAGCAGCTGCTGAAGTCTTCTCTGAGTTGAAGCTAAACACAAACTTGTAGCTTGTTTTGTAGCAATGCTTCCTGGCCTGAGACCATGAGTAGAGAAAGCTGATGGTAGAGATGCTTCAGGGCTGTGGGCCAGTCACTGGCCAGGAAGAAAATGACGTGGGATAGCCAGGCTGCACAGGAACCCTGGAGAGGATCAGGGCTCCATGGCTGGTGGTGGAATTAGAGGAGTTTTAATAAAGGAACAGAGTTCCAAGGACACACTCACTTAGGATTTTAGAAGGTCATTTCAAACATCTCAAGCATTTGAAAGAACTGTTTTAAAGTAGTATGAATAATCAGGCTCCCTTTGGAGGTGGGTTTTCCACATGTTAGACATTCCTAACTTAATGAAATGCTGGTGTTTTGAGCAGAAATAGAATTTTATCTTTTCTGATCACTTTAATAAAATTATCTCTGTCTTCATTTAGTAATTTTCAGGTTGGTAGCACCCACAGAAGGATCACTAGAATGGGACATTCTTGAAGTTAAGCGCCTCCTTGATCACCAGGATAATATTCTCTCATTGGCTAATGTCAATGGTAAGTTCATTGTGTACATCTTTATATTATGTAAAATTTTGTGCTTGTTTATATAACCTGTTATGAGCTTCAGTCTTGTTTTGTTCTAGGATTTTTAGAATTATCATCATTAAAATAATGCTTTTGATTAGTAGGGATTAGCAATCCCTTAACATGTGAAATTCAAGCCAGTGGAACTGATCAAGTTTCATAGATTGCTAGGGTAAGATTTAGGTACAAGGAGAATAGAGTGAGAGAGAGAAGAGATGGAGGAGAGCTTCATTATCTCAGGCTCTGTGGATGATTGTCATAGGCTGTAAATACTAATGTTTAGCAGCATTTTGGCAAATGGTTCTGGCTAGTTCCTCTTTTGTAGACCAGAGTGTATTATATAGCAAGTTACAGACTTAGTTGAATGAGCAGGACTCAAGGCCGTTGTTTTCATGATTGAAGACTGTCAGAAATAACACCAAACTAAGGTAAAGGTCTACAGAAAATGAGTCATATCTGCCTTTCCTCATATTTGTGAGTTTTGACTTGCCAGACATCCTATTTAGCTTCATAATAATTTTAATGAGTATATACTGTGAGCTGAATCTGACATCAGAGGGCAGGATAGAATATCAATTCATAAATCCTGGTATTTATGTAGTTCACTTTCAAATAAATTGACATCTTATATCATCAGAGTTGTTGTGGGTGATCTGTGTTCCAAGGTCAAATGAGACGCCTCCTGAGTGGCTTTACTTTGAGAATGTGAAAGAGACATCGAGAGGGTCCTGTAAGGATGACATGAGTATGGTATAGTGGAGGACTGGACAGCCCTCCTGACCTGAGGCCTGGGTTGGCTGCTTTTGAACAATACTTTGCATAAACATGAGGCAAAGGGAAAGGGGCACAGACAGCACTAAGTGCCATCTCCGTTTGAATGCCCTTCAGGCACGTTTTCAGGTACGACCATGAGAGTGCTTCTCCCTCTTCCAGAATCCTCCTCCCTGTAGCCATCTTCTTTTACAGCCCCGCTGCAGGTCTTTCTGAGGACCAGGTTCATCTGTGGTGACGGAAGTTACAGTGTTGGGAACTCTCCCTTATTTCTTTCTGGGAGCTCTTTTTCCTTTAGCCGTAGGGAGCAGCACAAAAGGCAAGCTTTTATTTGGAAGACCCTCTGGCACTGAGCCATAAGCTCCAAGGCCCCAGCACTGCTAAGAAAAGCACAGTTGAGTCTGGCCCATTCCACTGGTCTTGCCTAGTTGTCTCGTTTTAGAGGTGGAACATCGGTACTATTGACCAGCATGGTTCCTTGGTAATGGTGAAGGGATGTCACCAAGGTAGCCTTCACTTCATGGCAATTCTTTTGCTGTGAGATGTTGAGAGAAGTTTATAACGATTTAACCAACAAGGCTTTCTTTAAGTATTTCTTTGCCAGTTTCTTAAGGGGAGGAAAATAGAAAACTAAAACAAAAAATTAATGAAAACTATAGAAAAGCTCTGGCACATTTTACTTTATAAACTGCATGACTGCAAAATTACACTACAGATAATAAGGATATTTAGGAGTCATGTGTGGACAAGTAGTCTGGTGAAATTTGAACATAATGTTATGACAGTCTGATCTTGTACACCGGCATGTCTGCCTTGCTGCAGACTCTGGCAGTTCTGAAATGACTATGTTGCATATAGTTCTCAGCTCCACTCTGTCGTACTTCTTTGTCCCACCGATTCCAATGAACAGTGTAGTTACGGGGTTTGTAACTCACAGGGAAATACACTTTCAGTGAGGTGGCTTCAGGGCGACCTTAGAATTGTATACAGAACCCCCACAAATGTGAATAATGGGTACCAGGTTTGCCAAAGAGATCTGAATGCCTGGGCAGAAGGGTCTCTAAGACAGACATACAAGATAACCTTGCTTGTTTTCTGGCAAAAGGCTATGGGTGCTTCATTCTTTATTTTACTCCTTTTCTTGTTTTGTGCTGACAACATGGTATGGTAATCACAGAGTATTGGTCCTTGTGAGAGATGGGTAGACAGATGCCTGGTGAGACTTTCATACTAAGTGGCTTTTGCAAGTCCATCCACATACAATACATATTGAGGTTGTTTGGTGTGAAACATTTTGAATGACCTGTTTGAGAATATTAATAATTTACACAGTGATAACCTGCATTGATTTAGGGGAATGCCAGTAATTTTGTTTTTAGTGAAAAGTCCCAGCTGGGCACAAATACTTTTTTCTATTGCATAGATGAATCACAAACACTGGAAGATTAAGTCAGAACAGGCAACTTTGTGGTCTCAGTAGGTTACATTAACTGTGTTAGGAAACATGTAGGGTTAGTAGAGTCAAGAACAAAGAAAGAAGGAGATCTTACCCTCTGGGACAGCATGGATGGAACTGGAGAGCATTATGCTAAGTGAACTAAGCCAGGTGGTAAAAGACAAATACCATATGATCCCACCTATAAGTGAAATCTAATAAAAAAACAAGCAAGTGAACAAAATAGAACCAGAGACACTGAAATTAAGAACAAATTGACAGTAACCAGAGGGGAGGTATAAGGGAATAATGGGGGGGGGAGGGGGAAGGGTTTTAAGGAACAACTGTAAAGAACACATGAGCAAAACCAAGGGGGTGGGATCAGGGGAGGGAGGTGGGGATGGCTGGGGTGGAGGGGGGAGTGGTGTGGGGAAAATGCAGACAACTGCACTTGAACAACAATAAAAAAATAAAAATAAAAAAACAAAAAGAAGAATCTTCATTCCTTAATAATTCTTTTGTAGTTTGACTGAAATTGGAAAGAAGAGGGAGAGGGATGAAAAGAAGGTCCTGGAAAGATTAGTACTCCCTTAACTTCCCCTCTATTAGTAAAATTAGAAGCCTGTTTCTCTCCACAAATGAGAAATGAACTTAGAGAAAATTACATAGAGTCCATTAATGAACTATAGAAATTGGATCCAAGACAAAGTAATGTTTAATGTGTGATTGCTGGTAATTCTTTATTTCTAAGAGATTATTCATCTGATATTAGAGACTTCTGTCCTGCTGGTTTATTTGATAAACGGAATAATTAAATCATAATTACTCAAAGTATTCCTAAATTACAAGTAACTGCATGTTTTAATACCATTAATGTGGAATAATGCCAGCTCTCAAAATAATACCAGTACTCATAGATAACATATGATGTCTTTTCAGTGTCTAAACATTTGTTATTTATTTGATTTTAATAATTATCCTCATTTAATGCATGAGAAATCCAAACCAGAAAAAGGTTAAATGAATTTCTAGAGACCACAAGGCTAGTTATAGGCAGAGCCAAAATTAGAACTTGGCTTTCTAGACTCATGCTGCATTGTTCTATTCTACCTTACCCTAAATATGTAAAAATTAAAATAAATTATGTTTCATCATGATAAGTTTTAGTCTCGGCAGTTGAACGTTTTCTATTAAATATATAATTTGTGAAGTATCTTTGTTGGCCCACTTATTTCATTTTCTTTAAAGGATTTTAAAATTTATTGTATAAGTAGTACATAGTCATAGTAGAAAAATGAGAAAATAGTGAGAAACATAAAAAAATGTAAAAATTGAAATTCTACCACCATACAGTGCTAAGCACTGGTTCATGTATTGGGTTGGCCAGAAAGTTTGTGTTGTTCTGTAAGCTGGCTCCACTAGCACTTAGTTGTCTCTAACTTCATTTGAAGCAGTTTTGTGAGATCACACTGTGACAGCTGTCCTATCACCATGCATTAAAAAAATTACCAAAATTGGTGATTTTTTGTGTAGCCATTTAATATTGAAGATGGAAGAAAATATGCGACATTTTTGGCATATGATGCTTTGTTACTTCAAGAAAGGTAAAAACGCAACTGAAACGCAAAAAAAGATGTGTGCAGTGTATGGAGAAGGTGCTGTGACTGATCAAACGCGTCGGAAGTGGTTTGTGAAGTTTCATGCTGGAGATTTCTCGCTGGATGATGCTCCATGGTCGGGCAGACCAGTTGAAGTTGATAACAATCAAATAATAGTCAATGTTATACCATGTGGGAGACAACCAACATACTCAAAATATCCAAATCAATAAAGTTATTGGTGAAAATGAAAAATGTGTCTTTTATTTTATGGAAAAAACTACACCAATTTTTTGGCCAACCCAATACTTCTAGGTGTTTTTCTGGGCATACGTATGTGTGCATATATGTATACATGTGTTTTGCTGCTTTGTAACAGTATGTCATGAATATATTTCCATATCAATGTAAACATACTTTATAACTTAATTTTCAATAACAGTATTACTATTTCATTTTGTGGATGTCTTAGTTATTCGATCCCCAATTGTATGTTTAGATTATCTTCAGATTTTTAGTATTATGTGTAACAGCCTTGTTACACATGTCTTTTACGTATACTTTCCTCTGGACAAATTCCTAGATGTGGACTTATTGAATCAATGAGTTTACATTATTTTTTAAGGTTTTGATGCAAAACTCCAAATCTGAAGTGATTATACCACTTTATGTTAGGACATTAGACCAACATTTGGGTATTTTTCCTGTTTTATAACCTTTCCCAATTTGCAAATCAATAAACAATATCTCATTGCTTTTAGTTTTTTTTTATTACTATTTAGGGAGTTGAACATCTCACGTGTTTGCTGACCATTTATTTGTATTTATTGTTTTGCCTGTTTAAGTCTTTTGCCCATATTTTCTGCTACAGTAATTATTTTGTTCTTAATGATTTTCAAGAACTCCTTCTGTATCAAAAGTATAATAAACCTATTTTGACATCTAAGTTGCAAATTTTCCCCAAATCTTTTTGTTATTTAAATATATGACTTTTTGTTTGCTAAGCAGATGCTTACTCAGATACCTGAACCCAGTCCTCACCCCACCTCCTTTAGAGCTTTTCTGACCCCATATTCATAAAAAAGTATTCACCTTTATGTTCTTCAGTCTTTTAAGTATCTTTAATGTTTTAATCTGTGAATCTTATTTTGGTAGGAAATAATAGACAAACGTACATGTGACTTTTCCCCAAGTTCTTGGCACAAAGCTCCTAAAAACCCTTGCAATTTTCTAAGTGATAAAAGCCCAAGGAGCATCTTTTGTTCTAATATTTGTTCTCATGTTTCCTAACATAGGGTACTAAATCTCTTGGAATTTCCTGGGTGATAGCAGTGTCTTTTGTTCTGATGAGGCCATTCTCTCTTTCCGGGTTCCTGGATGGGCCTGGTTACCAGAAAGACCAAGCCATGATTAGAAGCTTGGAATTTTCAGCCCTACCCCCATCTTCCCGAGAGGGGAGAGGGGTTAATAATTGATCATGCCTACATGGTGAAGCCTCCATACACATCCCAACATTATGGGGTTTGGAGAGTTTCCAAGTTGCCGAACACGTGGAGGTGCTTGGAGAAGGCACGGAAGCTCTATAGCCCTTCCCATATACCTTATTCCGTGCATCTTCTCCATCTGTATGCTCACCTGCATCCTTCATCAAAGCGGGCCCCAACCTTTTTGGCACCAGGGACCGGTTTTGTGGAAGACAATCTTTACACAGACCCCGGGCACCGGGGATGGTTTTGGGGTGATCCAAGTGTGTGTTACATTCAAGCTCACCTTCTACTGTGCGGCCCAGTTCTTAACAGACCGGGACCTGTACCAATCTGTGCCCCAGAAGTTGGGGACCCCTGCTTTATCATATTCTTTTATAATGCACTGGTTAACATTAAGTAAGCTATTTTCCTGAGTTCTGTGAGCTGCTTCAGCAAATTAATTGAACCCAAGGAGGGGCCGTGAGAACCTCTGACTTGTAGCTGATCAGTCAGAAGCATAGGTAACAACTTAGACTTGCTATTGGCACCTGAAGTTGGAAGGGGTCAGTCTTGTGGGACTGAACCCTTAGCCTGTGACATCTAATGCTGTCCCTAGGTAGATTGTGTTAGAACTGAGTTAAATTGTAGGTCACCTAGCTGTTGTCACAGTACTGCTTGGAGTGGGAAGAACCCGCATACCTGGTGCCGGAAGTGTGAGTGTGATAGTAACGTGAGAGTGAAGGAGACACGCAGGGGAAGTGAGGGTTTTCTAAACAGTCTGTAACCCGAGGTGTGGTTCTTTTATTTCTGTTCCCCAAATACTCACTGTTCCAGCGTGAGGCGTTTTTCTTCACTAATTGAAGTGCAATCATTATCTAAAGTAGACTTGAATCTGTTTCTGGTCTTTCTCTTCTGTTATATTAATCTTTCTGTTTGTCTCATCTGGGTACCTCACTGTTCTGTTCTTTGTGGTTTTATAGAGCATTATTACTAGGCATTCCATGCATTTTGACCTGTAGGTAAAATGATCAATAATGAGACGTATGTGAACTCTGCCTAGATTTGAGTTTTGTGACTGGCTCCCATGTTGGAGAGCTGATCATCTGGGACATCTTGGACTGGACTGTGCAGGCCTGTGAACGCAACTTCTGGAATCCATCTCCACAGCTGGACAGCCAGCAAGAAATAAAACTCTGTCAAAAGCCAAATGACGTTTCTATTCATCATTTCACATGGGATGAAGAGGTAAAAAAAAAAAATTGAGGAAATATCTATAATTTTGCCTTTTTCAGTAAACTTGGTTTCTAATTTTAAAAATTCTCATGTATATACAAAGGTATCATTCCCCATGTTCAAGTTGTGCTTTCAAATGTTCTGATATTTTTCAAATATTGTACAACTTGCATAAAAAAGAAGCATTTTAATCTTAGCTCTTGTCCTTAAGACAAGGAAGTGATTAGATGGCCACAGATTATTAAAATTCTGGATTGGATTAAGTAACCCATAGAATTTGAAGATAATGCTTTAAATTGTTTTTAGAAACACTTTGGGAGAGAATCCTTTTGAAGGATCTGGTGCAGCTCCTTAAAGAGGTAAAGGAAATAAAGAAATTGAGGAGTTTTCTTTTTATTTTTTAGTATGTTAGCTCTAGGGGCAAAGTGACTGTGTGAGAATTACTGATTTTAGTCCTTTAGGCCTTGGCAGTGATGCTCTTGAAGTACTTTACATTTCTTTCTGTAGTAAGAGATTAATACCAATGGATTAATGAATCCTGCTCAGAAAATGTATTTAAAGGGGAGTTACTTTTCTAAACGTAATCATAAGAAAGGTTTAAGAGTTGTAACCTTTGAGGGAGGAGTTGGGGAAGCTTTTATGTCACTTTGTTTTTTGCCTCACACTGTTCAAATTTTCTAATCATATGCATGTTGTCATTTTTCTGTGCATGTTAAACATTTCATAAATAATGGTCTAGGTGGGAAGAGTACTGTATTTTTTATTTTCTTTGCACCTCTCTTTAAAAACCATACAATAGGATAAGACTAGGACACAACACTGATATACCCAAAGATTAAGTTTATTTATATCCCAACTTTATTTTGAAAAAATATATATATATGATAAAAACAGTAGTATTTCAGAAAAGATGCAAACTAGATTTCTAAAAGTTGTAGTCCTGAAAATAACCTATATATTCTTAATTTTCTATTTAAAGTTTATTTTCTCACCTTTTAAAAAAATTGGTGTTTAAAAAGTTCTCATTTTGCATTTTTTTGATCTTAAAAATTTTGATGCTTATTAAGTTACTATAAATGCTTGATAAAACACTCAGTTTTTCTTCTCTTATAGGGGGTTCTTTCTATGGGGGCTTTAATTATTGATTACAGGTGATTGGTAGAGAGCCTCGTTTGACTCATTGCAGCCTAAAAGATCATTAATTCTCTAGGTGTGTATATAATTGTTTTTGTGACCTGGGATAAATCACTGAGACTCTGCCCAAATTTCCTGGTCTGTAAAACTAGTTTCTGTGGTTTCTTTGCATTGAGTACTACTACCAATAGGAATACTAGCGAATATGCTCTTGCTACTATGCTACTTGCTAGGTTTTAGCACGTTGGCTAGCTGTTCATTAAGCCCCTGGCACTAACTCTCAGCTTGCATTGCTAAACGCAGAGTGCTGATGCTGAGATTCAAGGGAGATCATCCCAGATTTAGACTCTGGTAGCCTTGGGGTCATGGTTTGGTTCAGATCCTGCAGGTCTGAGTTGGGTTGTAGCCTTTGAGGCTGCATGAGAAGGGTTCGCACAACAGAGAGGCAATCTGTAGGGGCTTTTGGAAGGTCTGGGCAGGCGGCTGGTCGGCGTTTCTCTCTTACACTTATGTTTCCCTCCCTGTCTTTCTCCCTCCCCTCCCCTCTCTCTAAAAATAAAATAAAATGGAAAGGTCTGCTTCACTGGGGTACCTAATGAGTAAGGATGAAAGATTCTAAGACAAGTGCTACCAAAAGTCTAGTGACTTGCAAAATGATTCAGAACCTAGGTGGTGAGGTATGAGGAAAGAGCAAGTGACACGACCTTGAGTACTCCCTGACTTCATATTACGTGCGACCTTAATCTTTCAGTTTTAACTTGCTCAGCTGGAAAATGCTAATAATATTTACTTTTCCTATCTTAGTAAGATGTTGTGAGGCTGAAGTAAGATGTATACGAGGGAGGACCAGACAAAACCTGGAGTTTATTTATAAAAAATTGTGTATTCTTACATGTTTAAACTTCAGTCATCTTCAGAGTGCTCTCTGTTTGATGCATTACACCTACTGAGATGTTTTTTCCACTGCTCTGAACAGTCTTTGAACTCGTTGATTTTGATGCCTTTTAGTGCTGTTTCTGTTTTTTGTTTCAGCTCTTCCACATGGGCAAAACATTTCCCTTTGAGGACTTTTTTCATCCAGGGAAACATAAAAAAGAAAGTCACATGGGGCAAGATTGGGTGAATAGGGAGGGTAGGGCATGGGGGTCATGCCATTTTTGGTCAAAAATTGCTGAACACTCAGCACGGTGTGGGCAGGAATGCTCGTAAATTACCTATCATGAAATGGGCAAACGCATTGAGTTTTCAGAAAAATTTACTGAAGCCAAATGCAGCCTCTCACAACAACGCCAGCTGGCACACTGATACAGGTGGTTTCCTAGAACACTCACCTAGTAGGGGAAGTCTGTACTACAAGGGGCCCTGCCCAGAAAATAATTCTGGTGTTTTTGGGTACCCCTTTTATTGGTGAAAATACTTCAAATGCTAAAAGTTGTTTTAGTAAAGTTATTTCTAATACATTTGGAAAAATGTTTTTGTGAAACCTTCAGAGGATCTTAAGATGACAGCACCACTATAGCATAGGCTTTTTTGGTGTCCTTTTTAAGTCTCTTGATTGTTTAAGATACGGAATATTAATAATTTTGCTCGTACCTTGCAGGCAAACAAAGCTAAGTAATTTTCCCAAGGATATAGTATTATGTGAATAAAAACTTAGCTTGTACCTCTCTGCTTCTGCGGCAAGGCCGATCCACCAGCCATAGCTTTTTTCTCTAGCTGTCATAGTTCAGTGAGGGAGAGAGTGATGCTGAGGGTGTAATGCACAGCGCTCTCTCTGTACTCAGCTGTGTCCTTCTACATTCTGAATGCTGAGCTTTCCTTCGTGATTTGAAGTTTTTGGACTTCAGAGGGCAGCACAGTAATTTGGGCTGAAGGCTAGGAATAGGGGAAGGTACCAATGGCTTTCTGATGTCACACCAGGGCTGGAAATCTATTACACTAGATAGTGAAAAGCAATGGTTTTATGCCCATTTTTGAATTTCTCCCCCCAGAATGTATTTGTTGCAGTTGGAAGGGGTTTATACGTGTATAACCTTCAAATGAAGCGTGTGATTGCCTGCCAGAAAACTGCACATGACTCCAGTGTCCTGCACATTGCCAAACTTCCAAACAGGTACCAGTTCCCATCTGTTCTGCAGCAGATGAAAGAAATTCATAGTTCCCAGGGCTACCAGTGTAATTTCTCAAGTGGCAAAGGTACCTGACTTTGTGGCTTGACCTGCTATATTCTTTTGGAAATGGAGAATGCCGTGTAGCTATCTCTAACAGAGTCTGTGGCAATACAATACAGAACTTACAAGAAGCGTGGTTCAAATGAATTATATTGAATTTCATTGTAAGAAGAGATACTTTAAAATACGGTATTTATTTTAAAAGATAAGACTTTTGGGCACTTACTATGTACTAATTTTTCTTTTTATATTTTCCATAAACACATCTTTTTGTCGTTGTTTGCTTATAGCCAGGATCAAATGGAAATCTCCTGTTGTTAAAGGTTCCTAAGTGAGGATTTTCCTCTCAGGGTAAATTTGGCTGATGAATTTTTAGGGAGGAAATTATATGAAAGAACAGTATTATTTTCTACGCAGGGTATTTTCGGAGTGAGCGGCCCCCTGAGAAGAGATACAATGAGAGGAGGAAGGGACCGCTCAGGATATTATGAAATGTAATTCATACCCTGTTCTCCTGAATGCATTTTTAAAAATGGAGATGAAATATTTATAACATTTGAGCCAATGTAACAATATAATACGTGTCTGTCCTGAAAAGTGCTTTTACTTCGCATTGGAAAGCCATGTTACATTGTCATTTTTTATCAGCTCCTGCCAAGAGTTGAATAAAAGCAATCGAGGGCTCCACTGATTTCTTTCACTGCAAATTTAGCATTGGCGCTCCGTGGTGCTTCTTTTCATCGGTGATTTTCTGTCCTGACAGGCAGTTAATCTCATGCTCAGAAGATGGCAGTGTACGCATTTGGGAGTTACGCGAAAAACAGCAGCTTGCAGCTGAACCTGTACCAACAGGTGTGTGTGTCTTTTCTTAAAAAGGCAGTCTGTCTTTTTTTGCCCACGTGAAAGCCAGAAGAAAGGCAGTATGTATAATGGCAAGGATAATATACAGTGCACTCCAAATAGGCACATAAGATATTTACATGAAGCATATGGTAATTGGGATCTAGGATTCACATCTTAATGTGGCTTTAATATAGAATTGCCTGCTTATTTCTATTCAAGTCAATTAGGATTTTATTGTTTGAGGGGAAACTTATTTCCTGGAAATCTGACTAACCATTTGGCCAGTGAAGTAATTATTCATCTGTATTGTTTGTAATTGTGCCCGATACACAGACAGTTCTCTGGTCAGATGTCCAACTAAAGGGTTCTTTCAGCCTTGAAGCATTCTCATTAACATTGAACTGAATTTATGGAAAAACGCACTTTTGTGCTGATAATCTCACGAACTCCTGACTTTCAGGTGTGTGGTTCTAGACAAAGGCCCGGTTTGTTAGCAGCCTTTGTGTGAGAAATCAGCTGCTGGTCACCTCTGGAGCTTCTTGACCACCTGAAGTCGCAGGACACGGCTTTTGGACTCTTACGTTCCTTTCAGTCTATTTGGTGACAGATCAGAGTTGTGAGCTTTTTGGGGGGTGGGGGCACTGCCTTTCAGGCCGTTTACTTCTCTTTCATTCCCAGGGTCTAGTTTCTGGTCATCATGTTAATACACCTTCACCAGTGGGTGATTGGGACAGTAAAGAGGGATCAGCAACAAACCGGGTTAGCTAAGAAAGATGAAGTAAAGTAACATGAAAAAGAAAAAAGAACTGGATAGTGCCTGGTACCATCCCTTTAGCCCATGACTAAAGCAGGTGCAGAAGATCTTTACGTTTAAATGTTTTTTTCCTAATCTCAGATTACTATCATAAGGAAAGAGCACAGTCATTTTGAAAATGACTAAAGTGATTGTGTTTTTCTAGGTTTTTTTAACATGTGGGGATTTGGAAGAGTGAACAAACAAGCCAGCCAACCTGTTAAAAAGCAACAAGAAAATGCCACTTCATGCTTACTAGAACTTATTGGAGATTTGATTGGACACTCATCATCTGTAGAGGTATTGTTTTTAATGGGCATGTAAAGGTCCAGAGAATTCCTCCTTTTGCATCTCGCTGTCTTCAGTCAGTTGGCTCACAAAGACCTGTACTTTCTTGCACCTGTAGGTTTTTGCTGAGTCAAAACATGGAACAGGACAGGTTGTAGACTGTGCAATTAGGGTCTCTCTTCACAGAGACAGAATCTGAGGAATCGAGGGGTGTGTCTCTTCTAAATCAGCGATTTCCAACCGTTTTCATCTGATGGCACACATAAACTAACGGCTAAAATTCTGCCACACACCAGAAAGTACAGTTTTTGCCAGTGTGACAGAAAAGTAGGTGTAATTTTGATTCATTCACATTAGATGCTTATTGTTATGTTGGCTGTTGTCATTTTTTTTTTTATTGACAACCTAAGGCAAAAGAGGTTAGCGCCCCTGACTGAATAGTCATGCTTTAAAAATTCTTGTGGCACATTAGTCGAAAGTCGCTGTTCTAAATAATGGGCTTAATCACCAGTATTTACGAGATGTAGATAGCTGACAGTGAGGACAGTGTGAATAACGTTGAATGTGTAACAGCAGTAAACGGAGGATGTACACGCACATGTATAGGGTTAGCCTCAGAGTCTCAATCCGGGGGCCTCCATCAGATTCATGAACAGAGTGCTATTTTACCTCCAGCTTCAGTAAAACCCAAATGATAACCTTGATTATCATTGTGCATATATGAAAATTTTAGTGGAGAATTATAAAGTTCATACAATTCTAACTTGTGGATCTCCAGATGTGTTAGTATTTCTTGTAGGCACCATTGCCTGCAGTGAAGGAATATTAGTCCAGAGAAAGAGATGATTGGAACTAGTAATTGTATGATAGCAGTGTATGCAAAGCCCTAAGTAATGACTTTCTTAAATTGTTCTTCCCTGGGTCATAGCCAGGGAGGACCAAGTCAGTTCTCATGTGAAAGTGTACTGATGCTTAGGAGCAGAAGCACCACGCTTGTTATGGAGCATTTCCTGTATTTCAGGCACTGTGCTAGACAATGGAGTTTACAGAGAGATATAAAATACAGTACTTGCCCTTGTGGATCTTATACTTCAGTAGGTAAAGTATCTAAGGATACAGACCTAAGAAGCTGTTAATCTAGGCTTCTTATGTGGACCCAGATGTACAGCAGACTGAATATTCAGGACTTAAAAGAAGATGGTCAGTGGAAGATAGGGGACTTTAGACTTGAGCTGAACCTTGAAAGTTGGAGAGGATTGATGCTCCCAGATGTTGGGTATTCATCTTTACTTTCCTCTAACAAGTAGCCCAGTTGTTTTTGTTTTGTTGTTAACTTTGACTTCATTTGCTTGGCTACAGTGCAGTTCAGGAGGGATAAGGATGGAGTATGGTAGACAGAGGGCAAACGTAGGATCTCCTCAGTAGCAAGGAGCATATTTGCTAGGCCGGAGCACTGGGTTTCTGTGAACAAACTAGTCTAGGAGTAAAGCCTGGGAAAGTAGTTTTGGTTAGATTATGACTGCTGTTGAAGGTAAGGCTAAGGAGTTTGGATTTTATTTTTAAAATCATAGGAACCCATTAAAGGTTTCTCAGTGGTGGGGAAACCTTCAGAGTGGCACATCTGTCATAATATAGAAATGTCAGATTCTTAAGAATTTTCCTGAGTGAAGGTATTTGATACTTTAGCTTTTTTTTAAGTATCTCTGGCTTCGTTGAGAAAATCTAGGCTATCTCTTAGGTACTATCTCCCGAATTTCCTCATTCCTCATTCCTTTTATTAGGTTTTCATCTGTACTCTAACCCAACCCCTCCATGTTCTGAATTCTGTCTTTTCCACATCCTGAGGAATTTCATTCCAATGTTAACCTCCTTGACTCCTGCACAATCAGCTGAGGCCACATCCGGCTATCTTCGGAAATGTATAAGTTATTTCAGAGAAAACTCTTAATCCTGTTGTTTTATTTCTCTCCTTTATTTCATTCTTTCCTTGGAGGAGCTCATCTTTTTCATGGCCTCATTTTTCTCCTCTCTGATGCCTGCTTTCCAGTCCTCAGTATTCATGTGCTTCCTCATCAACACTCCATTTTCCTGTTCTTAGTTTCCAGCCCATTCCTTCCCTTGGTATAACTCCCCCTCCCTTTTTTTTTGGAGAGG
Organism: Macrotus californicus; assembly: GCA_007922815.1. Lineage (NCBI taxonomy): Eukaryota > Metazoa > Chordata > Mammalia > Chiroptera > Phyllostomidae > Macrotus > Macrotus californicus. Next base: position 28,179 of record VMDR010003361.1, read on the forward strand.
CTTATGTTTTTGAAGCTTTCTCTGACATTTTCAGTTATTATTGATCTGCCTCCTTTTTCGGAATTTCTGTGGCAAATCAGAGCCTGAAGTGCATTACTATATAGCACCCGATCACGTAGTCTTTCATCGGGCCTGATTGTCTTGCCTGTGATTTGGTATTGCAGCTGAATTAGAACCTTCCTGAAGGTAGGGACCATAGCATGTAGATGACACTCAGTAAATGCTTATGGGTGGATTGATTATATCTCCTTTTATTTACAGACATGAAGCCAGTGTTTATCTTGGAGAATTTTGAATTCAGACCCTTTTTTTGCAGCCATTTGTGTATAAATAATGAAGCAAGTATAAGTGATTAAGTAAAATAGGTCTGGCAGGCAGGACTTCTGGCAAAGTCTTAAAAACAGTGCTTGAAGAATGATATGGCAAAATTCAGAAGCTACTGTGGGAATTTATGTATATTACAAAAAATAGCTGTTACAGGTCTGTGGTTGAGCAGTGTTACAGTGCTGACTACTGCAGTACTAGGTATTGGTCTGTCTGTAGTATGTGTATATTTGTGTGTCTCTCATCCGCACTTAAAATAAAGTTTCTCATGGAAAATGATAAGGAGTTGTACACTCACACCCTAGTGCATCTCCAAGATACACGCCTCACAAGCAAACATGCTAATCTAATTTTGCCACTTCCCCTCTCCTTGAAGCTCCTGTACTCAGTAGCTTTAAATTTCTTTACAGATGTTTCTGTACTTTGAAGATCATGGACTGGTGACATGCTCTGCTGATCATCTCATTATTTTGTGGAAAAATGGAGAACGAGAATCTGGATTGCGCAGTTTAAAATTATTTCAAAAATTAGAGGAGAATGGTGACTTGTATCTTGCTGTCTAGTTTAGGGATTTGGGATACATGTGCATGAACTTTGACTCTCAAATAGAGGATGATACTCTGGAACCGTTAACATGTTGATCACCTAAATGTGTAGTATATATTTTTTGTCACTATAAACTTCTGATTATTCGAATTCTTTTTTGTAGGCGTGCAAAGCAGCAACAAGTTGCTTAATAGGTGTGAGTACATCCACCAAAGAATATACCACAAGTATTTTAGCAGTGAATTTTCAAAAAGTGAACTTTGCAGATCATACTACAAATATCTGCTGACACAGAATTAAATTATGCCATAGAATTATTACAATTTAAAAATATTGTTATGCTTTAATTTCACACCAGAAATTATGAGCTATGGTTAATGAGTATAGTACTCAGAACCTCTTACTTTATTTAGTATAATTTTATTACCTTTAATTAAATTCTGATTATTAGATTTTTTTAAAAGTTGCATGTAGTTTCTTTAATTTAGTCTTTTAGAGTTTGAAATACCTTTGTTCTCCAAAATGAATATTTTAACTGTACCTCTTCATTCCTTTAAACATTTATTTAAAAACCCACTTTTAAGGAAATTAATACACATGATAATTATAGAAGATATTTTAGGAGCGAAATCCCCTGAAGAAGAGGTAGGATGCAGCAGAACTTAGACCAAACCTCGAGATCCCCAGGAAGCTTCCTTCCCCTGTAGAAAAGGAGAGTGCGCAGCGGCCGCACTATGGGCTTCTGCTGGAGTGGTGAGTGCTGTTCTGTGAGCTGCTGGGTTCGAACTTGGATCTCGGGAGGAGGTGCACAGAGAGCAGTGAGGTTGTGGTATTAATTAGAAGTCTCTTATTCTTTGGTTATCTTCAGAGCCCATCTGATTAAGAATCCTTGTGTTAAATTTAAATATATCCTTTCTCCTACACATTTCCCTGGTATTTAGTAACTATTTCTCCTACACATTTCCCTGGTATTTAGTAACTAATCATCAATGTTCTATAGAGGAGCAAATTTGAATTTCTCACTGTTTAACTACAACTTTTTTTGGTGCCAACTAATTTGTTTAAATTTATTTTTTTGGTTCTAGCTACTAAAATCTCTAGAAACTCAAATCAGTGGGAACCTTATGAGGGTGTGTCTTTCCCCAGTGTGAATTGGCCTGAACAGCCATGTGCCCAGGTCAGAGCGGGGACAGGTAAGAGTGACAGTGTTTCCTGTCCGCGTGCAGAGTGCCCAGTTTATCTCACCACTGACACACATTGGAAGTGCTTGAGCAGGGCTTCCCTTGCAGTGGCCCCTGAGATTTAATCATCTTCATCACCCGGCGGCTCTAAAGGATGAAAATTAAAAACTGTTCCACGCATTAAGAGTAGGCGAGTTTAGTATTGGAGTTATTCTTAAATTGAAACTGCTAATGAAAGAACCCTGTTAAAAGTAAGTGCAAGGTGATGGACGTTGTCAGAGGACCGAGCCTTCTCAAAGGACACTTTCTGCAGACGTGTTGTACATCACGCACTTTCGATGGGGTCCTCTTTACAAATTGTCGATGTACTGGTTGTACCTTTGACGCCTGTTATTGTGGCACATTTGCGGAGTCCAGAGACAGCTTTCTGCTCTTTCGTCCTGAAACTGGAACACGGTTAGTAGTCCAACACCAGCCAGACGTGCACTCTGGTCGGAGTGCATCAGATTGTTCACCAGTTGGATTAAATATCTCAGAATCATTTTCAGGCTTTTAATTTTCCTCAATAGATGGACTTTATTCCATTAGGAGCTAACATGTTCTTTGGAAAATTTTACATTAAGTCATGAGTTTGCAACAAAGTTATTTTCTTGAATTGTTTATGATATATTCAGTGAATTATATGAGAAACTCAGATTTTAAACTGCTTTATTTCCTAATCTGTTCTAGTATCTATTCACATGGAGGGATGAAAACCACAGGTAAGCTTTGGGAGCAGGTAGTACCAGAAGCGCCACCTAAACCCCTGTTATTAGTCACCATGAGAAGCTAGTATGTCTAGAGGGGCGCCTCCAACCCACTCCCTGGACTTCATGGTTTTGGCTGTCATGAATGCCCTACTGTGTGCACTTCTTTCTAGCTTGGTTTTCAATGCTATTACATTTGCAAGTAACACTATGTAGTATATCTTATTACCTCTTTCTCCGGCTGTACTCATGACACAGCCAAGAGTCTAAACTGCAGGGCATTTGTATCATCCCTTCCATTTGTCTTCTGTGAGTGGAGTGGGTTCTGATTGAACTGATGAGCCTTGTTCTTTGCCCATAAGCCTAACTAGTCCTGACTCTGAAGGCAAGCAAATCTTAAATTGGAAGTAAAGAATGACTTAAATTATAGGGTCATCATTCAAGTCCAGGTAACAATGTTTTCTAACTTTTTCTTTTGGTAAGTATGGCAGTAATAATATGACCTCTCTCTGTATTAGATAGTGTTGCATTTTCTTTAATATACCTCCCCTCAATGTAGAATGTTTTAGTATACAGCTCAGGGTAAGAGGCAATTATAAGTTTATACCCATCTGATACACTACCATCTGAAAGACTATTCTAATAAAATGACTGTTTGGAGGAGTGTACTCTTTAAGGAGCAACTCAGAAGATTACACCATTGTGGATTACTCTGATAAAGAGCAGAGCTATGCTGAAGCTTTAGTACCTGATGGTCTTAACCCTTTCGGTAGGAGCGCTCTTTCCTCCGCGACACTCCCGCTGTATGAGGAGTGTTACCACTCGTACCAAAAGGGTTAAAGCCTTTAAGTTAATATGAAATTAATTTGACATTCCACTGAGTAAGCCATAACATTCATATAGAAAATGTGAGACATCTGATGAATGTTGTTACTTACCAAATGGAAGAGAGAGGTCAGGAAAGATTGTCCTCGCATTAAGCAAGCTTCTGAAGAAGCCTAAGCAAATTATTTAGCTCTTTAAAATGGGATTCTGACATCCTGAATTTAGTGTTCTGAAAACAAAGTGTATGATTCATGAAGTAAAGGACACGGAACTGAAATTTTGAAATTATGAAAAATATAGGCCAAAGAGGAGGTAAAATAAAAACAGCTGTTGTAAATAAAATGGCTATAGGAATTTAGTTACAAGTACTTCACAAAAACGTTTTCATCACTTTTACATAGTGCAGTGTTACAGTACAAAGCGAGCTGCTGTCCTGATCAGGCAAGTTCTCTTACCATCTAACAAAAACAATTTAGAGATACTTCTTCGCATGGAATTGTCATATATGTTCCCATTTTTTAGTACAAAACATAGAAAAAAGCATTGGCACATCATGTAGTGATAAGTAATTTTTTTTCTTCCTGTGTACTAATTCCAAGTGTTCTGCATTCCAATTTTTTGTCTGAAAGAAGCAATTACCGATTCATTTAATCCAGTCTCTGTTTACACCTCATAAAAATGCAGCATGGAGTACAGAGAATTTGAAAGAAAAATGAAGATACTTTGTTTTACTGAGTTTCTAATATTTATAATACATAGAGAAGGGCTGGCCAGTAAAAGAAGGAAAATCTCAAGTCTGACTTCATGTAGATCACAGAAAGTTGTGAAAGAGCTGTATAAAAATATGCACTTGTGCTTTAGAAGCTTTTAGCATACAGTTAATAATATTTACTGTTTCCTCATATGTCTCTATTCTGATATATTTACACATCCTGCAGTTTTTTTACATCTTTAAAGGAAAACAGCATGATCACAAATATAGATAGGCTGAAAACATCTGAACCTTGAAACTTCCCCTAACCCCTCCCCAAATACATATGTATAGATGGTACATGGTACAACTTTCTCGATTGACTTATATCCAGAAAATTTAGATTGATTTCATAAAAATTTTAAACAGCAAATGTATATAAATTTTTTCTTTTTTTAAAAAAGCTTGTCCAAGGGCATTCAGATTTAATGGCTTTTATATAATACTGTAGTGCCTTGTGACTGCCTCTGTTAACCAGAAATAAGGGAATCTCATGGAGTTCCCCAAAACAAAATGTCACTCCCTTCCCCATCATGGATGGCTTTCTGTCCAGATGAATGCCTTTCACAGGAAAGAGGGCTACACAGGCTGCTGAGACCAGCCTAGGAAGGCACACACCAGGCCATGGCTGTGTTCTAACTCAGGTGTCACAACATCGATCAGAAGAACCCCGTAATTACGGAGGCTGTGAAGCTAACCAGTGTATCAATAATTTGGTCCTTGTTTTGATCATTTTATATAGTTTGTTTTTTTTAGATATTCTTACGAATGCTTCAGACCGATGCTTTTGAGGAAAATAATGAAGCTAAACTATAATGAAGCTAAACTGTGATGGTGACTTTTATGGTAACACGTGAGTTGAACACTAACTAAGCTACTTGGTCATCATCACCCAGGGAGATGGGCCCAGAGACACCAGGTCCTTGCTGCTTGTGTCCTGCTGGGTACAGTCTTTCAGCTCCACGGTTGACGAGGACACACAGGATCACAGCAGGGCAAAGGATTTTGCCCTGTGATTGTTCTGTCACTAAGTGGTTATGTAAAGAACATATTTTTCTTCATGGAACATAACTTTCTAAAAATGAAATTTGAGGACTTACATGATTCAAGGTCAGATAGCAAACATTAGCTCCTTGACCTACAGTTGTCATTTTCATCATAAAGGAAAGCCTCTCCTTTACACTACTGTGAGTCACCGTGCCCTTTGTGGGTAAAGGGTCCCCTTCTCTGTCCTGGCTTTAGTTGTCGGATGGGAGCCTCAGACTTTTGCACTTTAGGTCATCTAATGTCTTCCAGTGTTTGTAGTTATTGGCCAAATGTTGCATCAGGGCTGGCAGATGTGCAAAGGCTGCAAGGACATAAAAGAATCAGAAGAAGCCTGTTAAGTTAGATCCCAGAAGCACTTAGAAGACCGGGGCTCTGTGGGACAAATTTGGGGTCAGAACTGGAGGAGTACTCTAGGTTAGGCCTTAGGCTGCCAGTGAACACACAGCTCTAGAAGGGCAGTGACTAAACACTAGTTTCTGAAATACAGACAGGTCTTTTTAATTAAAAATTGAAAAGCCATTACCAAAAGAATCTGATTCAGTGTAGACTTTTAGTACACTTTGTGTTAGAAGAAAACTGCTGTAAGCTTTGGAAGAGGGAAAGGCTTGTTTATCAATTCGTCAAACATCCATTGAGTCTTCCGTGCACAAGATTCACACCAGGTGCTGGGGACTCAGAAAGTGCACAGGCAGCCCACCATACCTGGCCACCAACAGTCTATGCTGCTAAAGGCAATTATCGTAAAGGGTAACAGACTATTTTGTGTGGTTGATAAAACAGAATCTGTCTTACCATCCCAGGCATCGAACATGTCTGTTATGAAGTAGTCAATGAAGGAAATTTGTGACTTGGGGATGCTACAGGTATTCCGGTCAAACACTGGCATCACCACAGGTAGTCCCTGTCTCTTCTCTTCATCAGTCTGTAAGACATAACACGCACAGGGCTGTAGGGCACACGAGGAACTGACAGTACGCTCCAGTTTCTCAGAACAACCCTGCGGAAATGGGTCAGCATCCAGTTGTATATACGAAGAAGTAGGCTCAGCATGGTTGTGGGACTTAATGTAAGCCAAGCACCTGGTGAGATGCAGTAACTAAATTCAGGTCTCCCACCTCTCATGTCTCTTATGCTCTACCACAGCCCCTCCTAAAGGGTTTGTCTCGGGGTCCATGCCCTCTTTTCTGAGATCTGTTTTCATTATTGCAAGGTCAAAACTATTTTCAAAGTAATACTGAACTACTATTATTAATACTAACAATACTAATGCAAATAACACTAATTGACAGAAACAGTGATGGGTAGAACTGCTAACATCTTAGCACGAATCAAAGATCTAGCACCAAACTGTACAACTAATCATTGTATTAACAATCACATGCCTGCAATTTAAACAAGAAAGCCACTTTTACTCTATGAGCACTCTCATGGAAGCAGTAAGATTATTAATCTTATTAAATCTGGACCTTTGAGCGTCCGCCTCTGTACTGTTCTGTGACAGCAGGACAGACACAGAGCCCTTGTGCTGCTTCCCAGTAATGTTGCTGGGCTCAGGGAAAAGCACGTGTGCCACTCAGCTGAACTAGCCTTTTTTTTATGGGACATTATTTTTACTCAAAAGAATGACTGACAAACTATGTATATCGGATTTGGGTATTGGTCATGCAGTTTGCTGAAGGTGTGTGTAAATCTGAATATTTTGTACATTGGAGTGAATATTTCTTTGCATAAGGTTGTAATTCACTGAGCTGAATGTTAAGAGTCACATTTCCTGATGGTGTGTTGAGCCAGAGGCCAGCTGATCAGAGGCCTCATTTGTAATTTTTTATTTTTAGGTCACATTGGCTTCTTAACAATAGTACACTTTGGTGGGGAGGGCATCTAAACAGGGAGCTTACATTGGAGAACTTTAAAGTGGTTGTTTCCCATTTCCCATTCATGTACTCTGAGAATAACTAGGGTAGGATTTCAAGTCCTCTCTGGGTCCTAGGAAGCCCATTAACAGCCTCCTACCAGCTTTTGGCTCAGCTTTCTTATTACAGGTCAGTTGATTAGGCAGCCTTAAAATACCTACTGTTCAAGGAGTAGTTGGGTATTTTTGTTTTGTTTTGTTTTGTTTTTTCCCTCTTCTTTCTGGCAAGCCCAGAGCTGCCTGTCCTACTTTTCTTCAATTTAGGGGCTCTCTTCCCAGCCCTGACAGCTGCAGTTAATGTATTGGGACCTCCACTGGCCACTCCCCTGCCTGCCCTTTCAGACATCATCAGCTATTAATAGCTGAGGTACGTTCTAGCCATTTAGGCACTGCCCCCCGCCCCCACCAGTGTGTTACTTGTAGGTGCTGCTCGTGTATTTGTCTTTCTGCTGCACACACATCAGTCCTTAGAACCACTTCTCTAGAAGTAGGCCTGTGTTTCAAGTGGCATCTTGCAATCTACTTTCTGGATTTTTCTCCTTTAATTTTCCTTTGTACTGCCAAACTGAACTAGATACTACTGCTCTCCTCATATAAAAGTTATATTTTTCCTTCTTACTCATTTTGTTCATAATGCTTTGTTCCCTCAGAAAGTTCTTTCTCATTTCAACATTTCTAACCCCCGCTGACTGCCCCCCCCCCCAAAAAAAAAACCCTCCAGCATCATACCCACAAAGCCCCTCTTTTACCTAGGGAAAAAATCTTTATGAACTCTCATAGCAGTTAACATACTTAAAATATACCTCCTTTAGAGATACTTCTTTTTCATTTTTCTTTTTTAACTAATGTGTGGACCTATCTATTTCTACATCTCTCTACTATATTGTGAGCTGCCATGGCCTCTGTCTGTGTTCCCCATAATGTACCATGGAGATAATGCCTAGTGAATGAATGGATGATTTTCCTGGTTTTTGTAGAGGTCCGGGAACTAAGAATTTGAGGGTTAAAACATACTTCCGCAGGTTAAGTTTATTCCTCATCCCCTAGAGAGACTTTGGTTACTGACCAGCCACACCAGTCTCTTGAGGGAGCCAGAGATCTAGTCCAGGCGGGTGTGAGCCATTCCCTTCCAGGGGGAACTTGTGTACTAGTTGGTCACGAGAGTCCCCAGAGTTCTGTGACATGGGGACACTCCCAGAAGAGCAATAAAGGTCCCTGGAGAGGCCACGCACCTGTGCGAAGTACTCCTCAGAGATCCTGCCCGCCCACTCGATGCACAGGTCCAGGGGACGGCACGGGTTGGCCACGTCAGCACACTTAATCATCATGCGCTTGATCAGGGTTTGGTTTTCAGGTAGGTTCTTCCCGATAGGGCTGCATTCACAGTCACTGCCCTCGGTCTGGAAAACATGGTCAGGTGAGGTCAGTTCAAGATGATAGTGAAGCCTCCAAAGGCTAACTGACAGACAATAGGTGTTGATCACTTGGGCACGCTGAGACGTGACTGTGACTCAGAGAAGGAGGTTTCCCATCATTAATTCCATAATGCCCTGATACATTCTTGTTAAAAAAAACAACCCCAAACAATACGAAAACTTAGAGTTTAAAAGGTCAAAGTTTCTGCCACTACCCATCTACCCCCTCACTTCCATCTCCCCTCCCCAGAGCGGACTGCTATGAGCAGCTTTGTTCTGTCTTTAGTAATCTGGGATGTGACGTTAGAGAGGGAGAGCTTTTCTCCCAGATTTATCAGGAAATGTGTAAAAGCAGAAATTTGTCCTTTAATACATTAAATATGGGAAAGTAACACATAATGTGACCTTTAATTATTTCTTCATTTACTTCTTATGCCTACCAGCTCCCTCTCTCTTGTGACCTGTCTTATCCCTACTCACCCACCTCCTCCTACTTTGTTTCTTTCTCTTAAGGTATGAGTTCACTCCTGCTCTCCTGGCTGCTCTTCTGACTGGGTAGTAGGGAGTGTGAGCCCTATAAGCTTTGGGGGTACTAGGAGTAGAAGGTGGGCCAGGGCAAACAGGTGTGTTCAGCATGTTTAAGAAGACTGGCCGTACGCTAGTACAAACCGAGTGATGTATGTCAGTGGTCCCGAGCTAAGTGGCCAGGTCCCTGAGGAGTTTTATGTATATGCAACATACACCAGTTATGCCAACTCTGGAAGATTGATTTCTACTCTCCGTCTTCAAAGACACCATTGAATTGATTGTGTGAAAATAGTTAATTAGCTCTCCAGAGCTCTGCCAAGCTGAAAGACTGCATGACATTTAAGGGTTTTTGTCTGTTTTGAGACTGGACCTACTTTATTAAACCATCAATGGGCAGAATTATGTTCTGAAGATTACTGTATCTGTTTGATTACTTACCATTGGGAAGATAGTGCTTATGATAGACACTGTAGTAAGTAGCAAATCTCAATGCAGAGTTTGGAGCTTGTTTGGATAGATGAACTTCCCAACTCTAAATTCTATGACTCTCTAATTTTTCCCTTCTAAACCCCAGTTGCTCCCATTAGTCCTCTGTGGAAGGAGAGGGCCCTGGCATTAGGCCATGGGATTCCTGGGGGATGGAGCAGAACACAGGTGAGTTGGACACTGTCCCTGCATCCATGTCCCCTCTGGTCATGTGATGGATCCTGCACAGATGGTCTCCTTACTGATTTTAAGATGTCCATCTATCTAAATAGGCAACCTGTCCTGCTGAACAGGAGTGAGCAAAAAGATCTTCTAACCATATGGGCTATGAACAGCTTCATGGTTTCACAGGGCAGTTTTATTTTTATTTTTTTCCTGTATTTTATTGACAATGCTATTACAGTTTTCCCTCTTTTTCTCCCCTCTGCCCTGCACCCCCCCAACCCTCCAGCATCCTCCCTTAGTTCATGTTCATGGATTGTACATATAAGGTCTTAGACTTCTCTGTTTACTATTCCCAACCTCCCCCTGTCTATTTTGTTCCTACCATTTATGCTTCTTATATCCTGTACCTTTCCCTCCCCCTCCCCACTGAAAAACCTCCCTGTGATGTCCATTTCTCTGGTTCTGTTCTGTTCTAGTTTGCTTAGTTTTTGTTTTGTTTGTTTTTTTAGGTTCAGTTGTTGATAGTTGTGAGTTTGTCATTTTACTGTTCATATTTTTGATTTTCTTCTATTTCTTAGATAAGTCCCTTTAACATTTCATATAGTAAGGGCTTGATGATGATGCAGTCCTTTAACTAGACCTTATCTGGGAAGCACTTCATCTGCCCTTCCATTCTAAATGATAGCTTTGCTGGATAGAGTCATCTTGGATGTAGGTCCTTGCTTTTCATGACTTGGAATACTTCTTGCCAGCCCCTTCTTGCCTTCAAGGTTTCTTTTGAGAAATCAGCTGATAGTCTTATGGGAACTCCTTCATAGGTAATTGTCTCCTTTCTTCTTTCTGCTTTTAAGATTCTCTCTTTATCTTTAATCTTGGGTAACTTAATGATGATGTACCTTGGTGTGTTCCTCTTTGGGTCCAATTTCTTTGGGACTCTCTGGGCTTCCTGGAAGTCTATTTCCTTTGCCAGATTGGAGAGGTTTTCCTTCATTATTTGTTCAGATAAATTTTCAACTTCTTGCTCTTCCTCTTCTCCTTCTGGCACCCCTATAATTCAGATGTTGGAACGTTTAAACTTATCCCAGAATTTCCTAAGCCTGTCCTCATTTTTTTGAATTCTTGTTTCTTCATTCTGTTCCAGTTGGATGTTTATTTCTTCCTTTTGCTCCAGATGGTTGATTTGAGTCCCAGTTTCTTTCCTGTCACTGTTGGTTCCCTGAATATTTTGCTTTATTTCACTTTGGGTAGCCTTCATTTGTTCCTTCATTTTGCGACCAAGCTCAAACATTTCTGTGAGCATCCTGATTACCAGTGTTTTGAACTCTGCATATGATAGGTTGGCCATCTCCTCATCACTTAGCTTTTTTTCTGGAGTTTTGATCTGTTCTTTCATTTGGGCCATATTTCTTTGTCCCGCAGCACCTGTTATGTAGTAGGAAGGTGGGGCCTTAGGTATCCACCCTGGTGAGGCAACTCTCTTTGCTGTGTTGTGGCACTGTCTGGGGGGGAGGGGTCAGAGAGGGAACAATGCGGCTCACTTGCTCCACTCTAGCCCCACTTTCCAACAAACTCTGTGTCAGACTGGGAGTGTCTCCTGCTGTCACAACCCCCGCAGTAATTTACAGCTAGCTTGAGTCTTTAATCTCCCACTCAGCCAGCCCTGCCTCGCCTGAGCAGCCCGCTGCTTTGCCCCATGTCCTCTCCACTCGGCTGCTCATCTCCACCCCTGCTGCCCTCCTACCCGTCTGCATGAATGTTTCTTTAACGCCTTGGTTGTCGGAGTTCCATGCAGTTTGCTTTTCTGGCACTTCTGGTGGCTTATTGTTTTTAGATTAGTTGTCCTTCTTTCGGTTGTGCGAGGAAGCGAAGTGTTTCTGCCTACACCTCCATCTTGGCCAGAGCGCTGATCTCATTTTACATGAGAGATGTGAACTTGCTACGCACGCTCCCCGAACTGGAGTTTGTAGGGACTTTAACGTGGGTCCAAGGTACATCAGTAAATTTTAACCCTTTCGGTACGGGTGCCGGATATATCCGGCGCCCATCTGATGACCTGTGTGGACGAGCGCCAGATATATCCAGCATCCATCTGTATATAATTTTTATAAATTTTATATAATTGATAGAATTTTATATAACTATCTCTTAATATTAAAGTTACAAACAACACTTGGAAAAAAGCATTGTTTTATGAAGCATAGATCTTATATAAGGTTAGGAAAGTCTTCACACAAAGGAGGACTGACCATGTGCTACGTGCGCGTTTTCGGTGCGGCACCTCGTACAGCGGGAGTGTCGCGGCGGAAAGAGTGCTCGTACCGAAAGGGTTAAAGAAGAAAAACAGTTTATGCTTTTATTGGCAAGTAGTCACTCCCAATTTGACTACATATAGTATTTAGGTACAGAAGGAATATAGATCTTTAAAATGTCCAATTTTGAGGTCACCGAACAGGTCGAAGAACAGAATTAGAAAGGGCTTAGCCCCCCCTCAGGTAGCACCGTTTATGCTAGTGTGCTGTCTGCAGGCTCCTTCCTTCACATTCTCTGGGCCTGCCTCCTTTTGTCACCATTGGTTCTGCCTTAGAGCTGCTGTGCACACTCAATCTCTTCTTGCTCTGAAGAAAGGCCAGCACGTTCAACCCTTCTTTACCAACTTCAAGCAAATAATTTCCTTGCATTCAAGAGAGAAAGTGCTTTGAGGCCAGAGTGGGCTCTAATGGAAATACACTCTGCTGTATCTTATTACATGGGAAATGCTTACCTCAGCTGCCATTGGCTTGTTGATGCTGTTCACAAATTTGTTCACATGTTCGAAGTGTTTTGTCATCTCCGTTGCTAAGACCATGTCAATAATAGCCTGGCGCAGCGTTCGATAATGGTTCCTGAAATAACCAGAAGACAAAGAGCCTTGTTCACATCACGTCCCGAAATAGAACTGCTCTGCTGCCACTTCCCCACACTTCCCACACTCTGTGAGGAAGCTGGGGTTACAAGTGAGTGCAGACACCACAAGGTTTGCCTGCTTATCTTTCCACTAAACCGGACTTGTTGACACTCTTCTATTTTCCCCAGTGACAGCTGACCCTTCCTTATATGATTAATGAATCTACATTAAAAGGTAACCTGTCACATGGTAGGCATTTATTTTACAAGATGATACCTGTCTGCCTTCCCTTGGCAACGTCAAATAGTGGGATGGGAGGAAATGACAAGTTCCTTCCCTGTAAGGTTGGTGCAGCAGCCCAATGAACTGTCCTATTGCGTTCAGTGCAGGCATAGTGGTTCTTCGTATAGAGAATGATTAGTGGGCATTTGGTCTTGTCTAAAACAGCCATGCTTGGAAAATGCCCCTGGGTTCAGATAGCCCTTAACATTTATTTACACTTCTGGATTGCAGGACTAATACATAAAAAATACCATTATGTTTTATTGGTCTAATAATTGTGTCGTGGCTGTGGCCAGTAATAACCCTTCTTGCATTGGTAGCCTAGCTGGTCATGGCATGTCAGGCTAGGTAGGTGGGTTGGAGTTCGAACATTCTGGGAGAGCAGGATTATATAGCTTTGCATATTTCGGACAGGTCTGAATTTCAAGGACCTTTTGGTATGGCTGTTTTGGACAGGACTAAATGTCGTCCTTCAAGGTAGAGAATTGTCATTATTTCTTTCAATGATGGCATTGGAAGAATGTTTTCTCCATATGGAAGAATATTTTTTCATTAATAAGTAATTCTCTAAGTTACAATTAGAAGTTGTAATGGATGGGGCAACAACCCTGCCCAAAATTATTGTCCAGTTCTATCATCTTCTAACTTCAAGAGCCAGAATGGGAACCTGAATAAAATTGGCTGTTGAAACGAATTCTTTGTGAAAGTTTAAAAACAATCCTTGATACTGATGAAACTTAGTTTGAAGGCAGAATAACTGTTCTCCATGTTTCTCAGATTTCTAGGGACCAAACTGACAGCTTCATGTCGACAAGTGGGCTGTGAGGCCCGAGTGAGCTCTGTGCCCTCCGCATACTGCCCTCTCCCAGGGGTCCGCCCTCCAGCCTGGCTGGTGCCAGGTGGGAAGTAAGCATAACCCGACTGCAGGGTTGAGGCAGGCGAGAGGAACTGCTCCTGTCCATTCACATTTGACCAGCTCTCCACGGAAGAGCGTACAACAGTGAGGCGGAAACCCGCCCAACCGTTGGGCTGCAGCAGCCCTGCTGGGACCTGTAGAACACTCTCCCCCAGAGTTAAGGTTTTAAGTGGCCACAAATCGAGCTGGGGAAAGACAGGGAAGGATACGTGTTTCTTGAATTACACAAAAGATAGGCTCTCCTCCTAGTAGGGTAAAAATATCCACTAATTAGTTATACAATCAATATTTGTAGAGTTGTTGTGTATAAAACATTTTCATGACCTCATTGAAGACCATGAGATTTACAAAGGTGAAAGTCTGAGAAGAACAACTAAGGTTACAAGGGCAAGGTTATTACTTCACTCTGGTACAGTGGTACAACCTGCTGCCCCTCCTTTCCCCTAAAAGGGCACCAAGTACCTGGAGAAGGTAAGGATGACAGAGTATCCTACTTGTACTTCACAAACCTGAGCACAGGAGCACAAGTACAACCAACCTGTCAATATTCTTGAAAATGTTGCATTTGCTGTCCTTCACCGTCAGCTGGAAAGCCAGGGCTGTGTGGTGACTCTCCAAGACAGCGGTGTCATTATAGAGCACAGCAAGTTCACTGCCTGCATTGCAGAGGAAAGAGTTGGTCCTTCCCGGGTGGTCCACATCATGGACTGTGGCGGCAATCAGTGCTGCCACCTCATCCAGCTGGTCGAGGCTGCCCTGGGGTCGGGGGAGGCAAGGTCGGGCGTTATCCACTGGATGCAGGAGAGCTTTACTCATCCTCGTCTCTCAGGAGGGAAGGGGATTGCGAGTGCTCTCCCCAGCCTACTGAGCCTTCTCTGGCTTCCTAGAAGCTGGGGGGCTCCCTAGGACACGTTGCTGTGATTTATCTGGAAGGGTATAATGGACACCTAAATCTTTTTCCCCAGAGTCCATTCACTCCACTTGTGCAGGAAGAAGCCAAACAGGCCTTTTCAGATGCCTGCCGTGTGGTGCTGCTGTGTCTCTCCCATGAGCAGAGAGAGCACAGAGTGGCCACAGATACTACTCATTTTATTCACATGGACTGACTTCTGAACAGGTTTTGAGAGAGTGGCAGTGAGTGGCACAGATACAACACAACTCTTCACAAAAAGGTAAACCAAGTAGAACCAAGCAGTACAAGGTGTGAAGAATTTTCCCAGGAAAATGATTCGAACAAAATTTAGCTCTGGGCTAGCAGGTGGTAAAGGCAAAGGGAAACTCTCCTCCTACAGCTCTCACTTTGTAATTAAAGAACAGGAGGATCAGGGGACACAAGTGTTTTCTCTGCTCACAGCTACAGGAGGAAGCTGTCAAGGGGCTCCTGTTATATCAGAGACACTGTCCTGTATGAACTCATTCATCTGGTGCTCTGTTGGATGCCTGCTGGGCGCCCAGCTGCCGCGCACAGTGCTGCAGCTGCAGCTGCAGCGATGCCCTGCCAGCATCATCTGCACTATTGGGGTTGATTGTTAGGGAAGGCTCAAATTAGTTAAAAACAAACACCCTGCACAAATAGAAGTGACACTGTGAGATGTGCTAATGAGAATGTTACAGGCGCTTTGAGAGTGTAACCATGAGGCCTGGTGTAGTTTCTGGCAGGTGGTCCATTCACCTTTCTGTGGTGAAGGAAATGTTTCTATCTGTGCTATCCAATATGGTAGCTCCTAGTCATGGGTGGTTACTGGGCACTTGAAATGTGAACAGTGCAACTGAAGAACTGAGTTTTTCCGCTTCTGTAATTTTAGTTAAATGTAAATAGCCACATGTGGCTAATGGCCAGCCCATTGGACAGCACGGGTCCAGAGGCTGGGCAGGAATGGCTTCTCAAAGGAAGTGACTTTTATGCTGGTCTGAGGGATAAGCAGGCATTGCCTGGGCATCGGTGGCAAGGGAGAGAATTCCAGGCAGAACAGCCTATGATGCTCCTGCAGTGAAACAAAACAAGTGGTTTATTGACTGAAAGTTAAATGAGGGGAAAGTGATCCCCAAGATGAGGCTGGAGGGCTGGGCATAATACTTGGTATTCCTAAGTTGCTCCCACAGGCTGAGGGAGGAAAAACCACAGTAAGCTTTCCTAACAGGTAAGGAACCATGAGTCTGCAGCTCAGGCCTGAAGTCTTTCTTGGAAGCTCCCCCCACCAGAGGAGAGTTTCCATTTCCAGTCCTGACCTGGAGCTAGTGGGCAACCCTGGCTTGGCCCCGGCCACACAGCAGGTTTCCTGAACAGGGACAGTGGTCAGTGCTGCTCTTTTCAGTTCTCTGAGGTTAATTCTGTGATGCTCAGAGCAAGCAAACGTACCTGGTCCCATTTTTCTGCTGCTCAGGAGAGGCCATGCTTACCTGCAGGTACAGGCAGGGCCCAGGGTTGCCTCGACTTGGGCTCCACCCTGACTGATTCTGCCTGTGCAATGAGGACCCATGGGGCCCTCAGCCAGTGCTCCTAGGGTAGGCTCAATCTTGCTTGGAGCCTGGGGCCAATTGTAAAATTCATCAATGAAAAAGGTTCGTGCAACTGGAGTAAACACAAATAGCGTTAGATGAGATCTGCCCTTCCTTCCGGCTTACACTGACTGATTTTAACCTGGTTCTTTTTACAAAGGTACCAGTAACAGGACACGTCCCGCAGTGTTGGCGGGAGGGTGTGGTACTGCAATGTCTGATAAGACGGGGGAGAGCAGATGGGAGAAGTAAGGCCTCAATGGGAGGGTGGGGCTGTCCGTGGAAGGAAACTCCCCACCAAACCCTCCGAGGTGCAGACTTTTCTGCACATTTTTCCCTTCTCTGACCAGCAGGAAAAGATCTGGATCATGCTGAGGCAAACTGGCCAGAACGAACGCCCTTCTGGATCAGCCTTTGAACAGTTCCTTATCTTGGGTAAACAGTCGCTTACACCAGGAGCATAACCACAGAAGGCTGGCTCTCCTGACCTCTCCGCTTGCAGGGGTTCCTGGGACCCCGAAGGAGTGGGAAGAGGACAGTGGCCGTAACCAATGGAAGGGCATGTTATCTAGATGGCTGGGCTGAGGATGTGGAGCTATGTCATAGGGACACTAAGATTGTAGCCTTATCACATAAACAAATTAGGGGTGACGTGACATGGGAATTTGATAAAAACATACTTCCCTGACCATCAGTGGCTGCGGGTCTGGAGGAAGAGGCCTTGGAAATGAATCCCACTTGAAGTCCCTCACATGGACTAACCAGTGACCTTGGGCTGCTGACTAAACTTCTGAGTTCAGCAGCCCCTTCCAGCCCAATTCTCCACAGTTCCTTGCAGCTTGAAATTTCCTGATTCTCTGGCAGGGGCTGCCAGAGTTAGAAAATGTCTTGCATTGTGAATGCATTATATCTAGTCTTAGACTTGTTTCTATTGCTGCTATTTGAGAAATTCAACCAAAGTCTGAATACATTAGTAGAACTCAAAATTTAAACAAAAATTCTTATTTTAGGGGTGGGAGATTAAGGGAGATAATAAAGTGACTAAGCATTCCCTAATTTATCACACATTTACATTTTTCTGGAGTGGTTCTGCTTAAGTGGGGTTTATCTTTAACTCAAGGCTGCAGTAGTTGTAGATCACTCTGGTCTTGGGTTAAGGCCCTAGGTCCTGTCTTTGATTGGCAGGGGGTGACCTCAGCTGTATAATATCTGTGCAGTGTAAAATGGAGGACCACGAACCTAGAATGGAAATCTGGAAGTGTCTTAGTTCCTCAAAGATAAGTGCTATAGAAACACAGGCCGGTATCATCTGGGATCACACCTTTTTCTAAAGTAGGATGTAAAAATCTTCAAAAGCATCGTTCTTAGAACACATTCTTCGCTGTCTTGCTAATGAAAGTGAATACTAGGATTTGGCAAGGCTGAGAAGGAAATACCCTCTCCCCACTTGGGTGCCATTCCTGTTTCCCTCAACCTGGCCCCCTACAGTTCTCCTCAACTGCTGGGCCTATCAGCTAAAAAAAGATTGAACATCAGGCATTTGCAGATTAATGTGGATGTTAATCTCTATGCAGCACTTCCCCAGGGACATCAATTGCCTAAGCTTCAGTTCTAATTGTAGCAAAGGGATTGCAAGCTTCATTGTGCAAATGATGATAGTTGGGAAGGAGGGGAGATGGGATCTCTTGCCAGCTGTTGGTAGGGTATACAGAGGGCTGCCCTACAAACCAGCACCTGTCCCTGGCAGTACTGACCTCAAAGTAAGACAGAGGGACATGGACCTCTTTCAGAATCACACAACAGTCATTAATATGCAATGCACATACCACACCTACACAACACACATGTATGCAAATCAGTACAATGCTGAAGAGCTCAGTGCTATCTGGATTATAATATACCAATGGCCAAATTCTGGTCCTAAAACTTAATCTCTAGACCTAGTAACCATTTGCTATAATTAAATTCTGTCTTCTAACCCAGTATTACAAAGGGCTCCTTGTGAACATTTGGAGAATGTTTGTTCATGGATCTGCCAGGCATGTAAAGGACTCTATAGTGGCATAGATGCTTATTTTAGGCATTTGGGGGTGGGAAGGGCTAGGAGAAAAAGCTAGGTCCTTACAGCACTGAATGACCAGTCAGCTTGTAGTCAACAGCAATCACCACCACCACAAAACCTGTCAAATTGGTTACAAAACAGCTCTGCCTAAAATATGTACTAAGATTGAATCCTTGGGTCTTCAATCTCGGCAAGTAACTGGATCGTGATATCAAAATTCTACCTTCACTCTTTCCTTTCCAAGGAAGAAGGCGGTGGCATGCAGGACATCGGCAGCGTGGGTGGAGTTATGGTAGGCATTGGAGGGATGGTAGTTGGCCTCAATCACTTGGAGCCAGGCCCGAAGAGTGGTTTCAGAACAGTGTAAAAACTCACATACTCCAAACCGGGAAAAGACCTTTAAGCCCAGGTAAACCAATGGCCTGGAAGACAGGAAACAAACCCTGATTCATTGTATTCACTGAATCCACCCCAAAACCGCTTGCTTTGATGATACTGAGGAATGGGAAATGGAGGCATTTTTCTTCTGATGCTTATTCCACATGCACAGGGGCGTGAAAATATCTCCCCCCCCACAGTTAGAAGGAGCTAGACCATCTCCTCCTCACTAGCCACTTATTTGAAACTAGGTGCTTCATGGTGGTCAATCGAAATGATTTCTGGATTTTCTCTTTTTTATTGCCTGCAGTGGCTCTACCAACCAAGAAAGACCCCTGGTAGTTCCTCTCCATCTGCACTTCCACGTAGGCTCTGTATTTCCTTTGTGTCCCCTGAGGAAGTTACTGAGCCTAAGGACAAAAGGAATGGCTTGTGTGGTCTTGTCCACGTCCTATCATGTAGAGTTCTGTTACTTACAGGTGAGAGGCACTCACATCCTAATAGACTAACACCTCTGGAAGATGTAGCCTTCTCCTGCTGTAAGAAGACGACTTTGTGAGTTATCTAACCCTTGCCCTGCCTATAGAACAGATCAGAAGAAAAGTCTATGGTGCTCTCAAACTCACTGTTTAAGGTGGGGGCGTCAACAAGTTTGGGGCTGAGAATACTTAGAACTCGGCGCATTAGCATAAAGGAACCACCTGGACAGATGTGAAAAGGACTCAGTATTTCCTTGTCCTGGATCATCACCAGGCCAATCCCATGTCTTACCCACTAATACTCTCCATAAAGGAGGTCAGGCAGGGGCCGTGGTCTGCTTGGTCGACACTCCCCCAGCATGGCAAGAAAGGCACAGCCTGTGAGGTCCCTCGTGGCAAGGACTCACGTCTCCCTCGAAGTTTCCCGATGGGCAAGTCTTGAGCTTGGCCGTCGGTCCTCCCTGCCTGCAGCCAGAGAAGCCACATACCTTTTATGTGTAACAGCTTCCAACTCAAAGATGTTGAACTCCCAGCTCTCCTCATTATCCAGTAACTGGGCGATACAAGGGGGCACGTCGTTGATGGTTATTGGCATCGCCAGGTGACTGTGACTCTGGTGCACATCTGGGCAAACAGATGGGGTGGGGGGGCTGGTTAACAGTGGCACCTGGAGGGCCCTGGAGCATCTGTCATCACCCTCATAGCTGCTCCTGCAAGAGGAAGTCCTAAACTTCCCAGAGTAGGGAGATTTTCACTTCAGGGCTCTTCTCTCATACTGCTAAATTTCAAAGCCCTCCAATGGAGAAATAATTGAGTTTGTTTCAATGTATAGAGATTTGCAATATTTGCTCTGACAGTGTTCAGAAAAGTAAGTTTAATTAGGAGCCCTGGCTTCTAGAGTAGACCACTAGAGATGCTTAAACTCTGGTGAGATGGACAGGGAGTAACACCAAGCTCCCCCCAACCCTGCAACCCACACACCCAATAATCCCTACACTGGGGGATGGACAAGCCAGAGACAGATTATAAGTAACAAGTGGACAGATGGCAACTTACTCTTAGTGAACACGTACTCATTTCCCGACAACCTTCTCAGACCATCCTGGAATAAAAAAAGATGCCATGAGAAGCCCGTTTTATATGCCGGTATTATTTTGTCATTTCTTTCATTAGCCAAAGAGATTTGATTCCTAAATAACCCAGTCGATCTGGAACTCCAAGTTGAAGCTTGAAACTAAACCAGAACAATAGCTGTAAGACACAGGATAGTCTCCCTTCCATGGCTGTTAGTCCCAGGAGGTGGACACGGAGAATGAAGTGTAAATGACCGCATTCAGGCTCACACCTGAGCTCTGAGTTGGCTTTGTTCTCATGCCATCTTTCCTGGCATTTTGAAGGCACATTAGTGACATCACAGATGTGAACTTGCTTTCGTTTCGATGTGTATGATTTTGAAGTGACCCTACTTGCCCTCAGAGGGACTGTTATTTGATTTACTTATTAGGGAGCCAATGCCATGGGGTACATTTGGGAATTCCTTAATGTAAAGCCTTAAAAAGTTTGAGCTAAATTTTGACTAATACTTAATTTTTTTCCAACTCTGTTTTCTGTTTTGCAACATAAACATTGCTGTTAGCACTTAAAAGAAGACCTTCTAGATTTGAGATCTTTGGAGGGATAGGACAGAATTCCAATGTTCTGCCCTTTACTAGGCTTTTGAACTTGAACTAGTCCCTAGATATTCTTGCATCTCAGTTTCCTTCATTTTCTATCCCCAAGTACCTACTTTTTTTTTAGATCTTTTATAATTGTTTATATAATTTATAATGGTTTGCCATCCCTAGAAAGTGTTCCCCTGAAGTCACACCTTGAATCTTTAGGTCCAAGAGCTTAATTTTTACAGCTGAATAAAAGATAAGTCAACAATGGCCACAACTGCCCTACCTCTAAGACATCTCACAGGGACTCCACTGTTTTTTCTTTGCCTCTCTCTCTCTCCCCTTACAGCATTATGTGGAGAGGAGCCCCAAGATGGTATGGCGGCAGGGAGAAGGAGGACAGGCAACCGTCCAGGAACCCTGCCACAGCTCTGCGGTGGCCACCTTCCTGAAAGACCTTGGCCAGCGCTCTCTAAATAAAGCCTACGCTGCACTGGAATGGGGCAACCAAGGCCAGCCCAGGGGCAGGAAGGGAATAGGAGGGCCCTCAGATTATAGGCTCATCAGAGACCTGTAGTAGGAACAAGGAGAATGGATCAGAAAGCCAGTCAACACTCAGCATTTGGTGGCAGGGCTAGACAACAGTCTTTAAAATAAAACTCATAGATGAATCTTGGACTTTTCTCCCAGAGAATTCTTCCAGCTTCAGCCTCTGATAAGGAACACAAATGAATCATTTGAATTTTCTTTTTCTTCACTTGCTGATAGATAATGATCACAGCCAAACAGATCACAGTAAAGCACTAGAACAGAGTGAGCTACTGGTGGTGGTTACAGCCGACAGTGTCTGGTGTCTGAGTGCAGGGCGGGGGTGGGGTAGGGTGGCTCCTCCCTCTCGTCCCCACACCAGCACCCCCAAGCCACAGCAGCTCCACTCCGCTTTTATCCTGTTCTAAAGGGGCCTCCTATTTAAGCTTTTATTTAAAGAAAGGATTCTACAGCTAAGATTTTGGGAACTAGTGCTGTAGTCTGAGTACAAACCCTCCCAATTATATAAAGAGCCTGAGGTCAGAGGAAAGCTAGCCATAACCTCAATCCAAGACTGCCTACCAGGTCAAGGGGAAGAAGTGAACAAGGGCCCTGTCATGTGTGTGTGCCCTCAATCAGGTCTATGAACTCCGTCCTGTGACACGGATTCTGAAGGGGGTGCTGTCTCCCACTGCTGTGGTCTGTCAGCTTACAAAGCTGCTACAGAAAGAGAAATGCAAGAATTCCTTGACTAATACCACACCCATAAGTTTTGGTGCAGATGCTTCTGGTTATGTTCACCCTTACGATAGGTATTTCTGTAATTCTAGGTAACAGTATATGTTACATGTTATGTGTAGCCTAGCACACGTTTAATGTCATGTCCCCAACATTTCTGGGTTTTCCTCATCACTCACAGTCATCAGGCCTCCGACGAGATCACTGGTGTGAGGATCCTCATCTTTGGTACCCAGCTGAGGGGAGTACAATTCTGTGGTCCGTAAAATTTCTAAAACTCTGTCCAAGGCTTCTGCTACTGTGACAGGGCTGTTTTCTTGGGCTGCGTTGATTATATTTATAACCTAAGGAGGTAAAGAAAGAAAGAAAATTGAGAATATTAGGACTCTACTTCCCATGTATATACACCTGGAATCCCAAAGAAACCAGGTGATAACACGTTGAGTAGAGCGCCCAGGGCCTTCAGGGCACTCCCTCCCCTGCCTCGCTGATCACACTTCCTCAAGCTCCTCCACTGCTCTGTCTCCCCCAGCTCTCTCCTGCAGGTGGAGTGCCTTTCTCTCCCTCCCCAGGCCTTCCAGGGATGAGCTCGTTCACGTCTACGACTTTGGCACATATCATGTGTGCGAAGACTCAAATCTATGTCCCAGCTCTGAGCTCTTGTTGATCTCCAGACTTGTATATTCAATTGCCTACCCGGCATATCTGTTGGAGCATCTTACGTACACGTCCAAAACCAAACTCATGATCTCGCTCCCCTCTCCCCAAAGCAAGCACGCAAACATAACCAAAAAATGGAAGGCAAGGAGCTTTGCTTCTTCCTCTGGTTTCCACACTGCGGTAAAAAAGGCACCGCTATCCACGCGCAAACTGAAGTCCGAGAGGCCCTGCTTTGCACATCACTTGCCCTCCCGTCTCTCCCCGCTCTGACAATACAATGAATCACAAGTCAAATTGATTCCACCCCTAAGTATTGCCTGCTCTCCATCTTCCCTGCTATGATTCTAGTACAGCTAACACCATTTCTTGCCTGAAATTCTGGAAAACCCCCCTAACTGGCCTCTTCACTTTCCCTCTTGTCATCTCCAATCCATCGTCTGCATAACTGATCATGTCCCTCCCTGCTTTCAGTCCCTCAGCGGTTTCCACTACACATAAAATATAAACTCCTTGTCGTTTAAACTTCTGGCTCGGTTGACCAGAATGAACCGAGCCCTGCACAGCTCCATGCCGCTTTCTTCTCCCCTCTGTCTCCAAGCTCTAGCCACCCTGACTTTCTTTCGGGCCCTCAAATGCTCCAGTCCCCACTTCCCCACCCCAGTGCCCCCTCCCTCACTGTGTCTGCTGCCTAGAATACTCTTTCCCCATCTCCCTGTCTTTGCATGCTTCAGGTCCTATGTCAGACGTTACTTCCTCTACAGAGACGCCCTGCCTCCCCCACACCCCAAATAGGGCTTCGTCTAATTCCTTCTCATAAACCCTGTTTCCCTCTACAGAAGTTATCGCAATTTATAACTACATATTCATTGTGTTTGTTTAATATCTGTTTCCTCTACTAGACTGTAAACTCACTGATGTCAATGGTATGCCATTTATCATTTTACTTCCAAAACATAGTCCAGTGCTGGGGGACCCTGATTGTAGAATGGAGGCAGCAGCTTCCACTCACCTTTGTGATGGGCGCCTCGATGGTCATGGAGTGGATCCTGGCCATTGATGGATAGCGACGGTTCTGGAGGCTCGGTGCTGGGGAGAGTTGAGAAAGGTGTATCTGGTGTTGGTGGCTCAGCATGGCTCAGTGCAGCAAAGGAGCCTGTCGTGAACCAGGGGCCTGATTCTCAAAGCAGTGATTTCACCCATCTCTTAATCCTAAAAGGCTAAGAGCTTGACTACTACTGGCCAGAGTTTGGAAAGGATGTTCTGGCCTGGAACTTTGGTGGCAGGAAGGCTTTAGGAGTCCCAGGTCCATCAGGGAAATTTCAGAGAAGGTTGATGGGATCCTGAGACCCCATCCCAACAGCTTAATGACCCCTCAGGACTTGCTTCCCCATAAGTGGCTGAAGCCCATGGTGGG
Source organism: Macrotus californicus (assembly GCA_007922815.1). Classification (NCBI taxonomy): domain Eukaryota; kingdom Metazoa; phylum Chordata; class Mammalia; order Chiroptera; family Phyllostomidae; genus Macrotus; species Macrotus californicus. Next base: position 52,603 of record VMDR010003361.1, read on the forward strand.
CAGTTCCATCACTTTCGGCCCCCTAGCCACTGGCCATGTAACTGGATAACTGTGCAGTGTCGGGGGGGGGGGAGCGCAGTCCAGGTCGGGCAGTGGGCAGAACGAACCCACGCTCAGTGTGAATTAGGGCCAGGCACTCACACCACTGAGCTTTTAGGTTCTTCACACCCAGAACCCGTGGTGGCTGTAGCTCTGATCTGTAGCAACTTTCATTTTAAAGTAATGCTATTTTGTTGAACAGCTAATGCTTACATGTGACTCAAAATTCGAAAGGTGGAAGCTTTACTTTAAAAGCACTGTTCTCATCAGATCTTCCTCCCCCTCCTGTGAGGCAGGCAGGAGGGATAGCACCTGTATGGTGTAGAAGGGCTCACGTAATCTAGCCACGCGACAGAGCCGGCCTGCCGCCCAGCCGTCTTGGTGCTCCCTCTGCTGCCAGAGCAGCCACGCTGCGCCCCTCTCCTCTGCTCCTCCCCTGCACTTACTTGCCCGTGCTCTGTGGACATGGCGATCGCCACGCAAACTCTATGAGAGCTGAGCTCATGTAGTTGTGGTTCCCTCAGTCGCCATCCCCCCATCTAACATGTTGTGTATCTATACCCTCTGGCCGCCTGACAGTGTTGCAGTCCACCTTCCTCACGTGCCCTGTCAGGCATCCCTCTTCCTCTGTGGACTAGCCATCTTCTCTGTAGTCTTTGGTTCTAGCTAGTTCAGCCACTTCCCTCATACTCAGCTTGCCCACTGGGTCCTGAAGGACTGGAAAGCCCTTCACTTGCCTTTCCTATTTATCACCTTCAGTTACCACCCCAGTTCTCTCCTTTCTGTCAGTCACTAACCATCCCCTCCTCATTCCTGTAGAATTTGTCCTCATTTGCTAAATAAAAACCAACTGAACGAGCGAAACCCATGAGTCTGTTCTCAGCCCTGAAGCTCTCTGATCTCTGCAGCATTTGACACTGTGAGGCCTCTCCTTTCTTTTGCTCCCCTCTTGTTCTGGGTTCACGTGACTGTATGCACATGGCTCCCCCCTACTCTCGGGTCCTCTTCATTGGCCCTGTTTCTCCTGCCACCCTCTCACTGAGGGTGTGCTCTCAAGCCCTGGACTCAGACTCTGTTTTTTCATTACATGCCCCCCAGAGATGTTCCTCTGCTCCTCCGTTACCTCTGGGACTCCCCAACCCACATCTCCGGCCCGAGTGCCCGCCTTGCATTTCAGCTTCCTTGGCATTTCCACAAAAACGAAGTCTATCATCTCCTCGGCCCCCACCCAGCCGCACACAGAGACGTTCCCATTTCTGTAGACAGTGCTCATGTCGTCCAGGCACAGAGGGTGAAATTTCAGAACCGTCTTTGACTTTCCCGTCTCCCTGCAAATCCAATGGACTGATCAGGCCTGACTGGACTCAGAAAATGTTTTGCTCAATTCTGTCTCACAATTTACCTGCGGCATTTTATTAAGGGAAAGTAAGGATGTGTACCAGGTACACTGACAACCGGGTTTGTGTTGGAGTTGGGAAGCCGTGATTCCCCTCTGTGCCACCAGCCCCAACAACAACCCAGCTACTGGAACAGAGCCGCTCTGCTGGCTATGGCCCAACACACATCAAGGCCACCAAGGAGCAAGCCTCCAGTCATTTCAAAGAGAAGACAAAGACTGTAAGAAGTTAAAAAAGAAAATCCCTGGCTGGTGTGGCTCAGTGGATTGAGTGCAGGCTGCAAACCAAAGGGTCGCTGGTTTGATTCCCAGTCAGGGCACATGCCTGGGTTGTAGGCTGGGTCCCCAGTGGGGGCCATGTGAGAGGCAACCACACATTAATGTTTCTTTCCTTCTCTTTCTCTCTCCCCCTCTCTCTAAAAATAAATAAAATCTTTTTAAAAAAGTTAAAAAAAGAAAAGAAAGGCCTAAAAAGTCCACTGCCTATGAGGGTAAAGGCCAGTTTAGTTGAAATCCTATTCTTTAGGATTTGGTTTATATGCTGACAAATTCTTTAATGCACTCTGTCATTTTCTACACTTTATAAAAGTCAAGAAAATCTGAAAAACTTACCATCACTGCCTCGAGATGATATTGATTTCACATCGATGGACTCTCTCCTCCTGTTCTTGTATCTGAGTGAATGAGACTCTAGGAGTTCAGATGAATAATGGGGAGTGATTAGTTATCAGCTCATTCACAGGTGATGTTTGTACACATTCTTCCCCTCATCCTCCAAAGAAAACAAGGATACGCCTTGTACACTATAAAATATTTGTAAGAAATAGGAAACTACTTTCTCTTCAACTGATTACCGCACACAGACTTGCCGGTCACCTTACTTGTACAGTGACGCCCGTTTCCTGCGGCACCACGTTACATCACGGAAATGGGGCTTATGGTCAAAGCTTATTTAGTTCCATTAATAAACCCTTTTTAAAAATAAACATGAAAATTTAGGGGAAATTTTGGGGGCTTCATTTTGACCTGAAGTACAATTACATTTAACTGAATGGAGGAGGTTCTAATGGAGATATTTGAGGAAAAAAATACTAGTAAAATTCACAGAGTTGTATTTACTTGAGAAACTAATCTGGACCAATTTTAGGCCTCCCTGAAAAGTCAGACCTCTAGATGGTCGTCTAGGCTCTCCTGAGGATGTGATTTCATCAAGCAATGCAAACTGCCAACTCCAGGAAGGAAGAGAAGAAAAAGCAGTTTTATACTCGAACAATTTCCAACAACTGAACTCTCATTTTTGTTCCCATTTTCTGAGGGGCGAAAGCACTTCAAATTCTACATAAGTCTTTGCAGGCTTTGAATTTAACACTCAAAATGTGCTGTCACATTAAGGCGAGATCTAAGCACATGGTGCATGCCACCAGTGAAGACCAAGGGACAAAGGTGTCAGGGCTGCAGAGCTGGCTTCAGAAACATGCACTTTCAGGGCGTTTGCTTCTTGTGGGAGCCACGCATGAGCAGGGAGGGGACTTAACTGTAACAGAATTGCTCCTTCCTGTGCTAAGACAGGAGGCAGACATGCAGGGTCCAGCGGGCAGTGCGTTTCTCAGACACCAGTAAATGGTATTTCAAGAGAGAAAAAACAAGAAGGTATTGTCTAGTGGCACCCATAAAGGTAGAAGACAGTGCAGTCGTTAAAGGGACCAGCTCCAGAGCCAGACTGTCCAAATTCAAGCCTGCACTCCCCATCTAGTAGCTGCGTATCCTGGGGACTGTTACTTCCGGTGTCTCCGTAACCACACCTGGCCAGGGAGGACGGTTGGCACATCTCATTCGTAGGCTGTTGTGGGATGGAAACAAGTTACTCTGCGGACAGCACTTAGAACAGTGCCTGCTAAGTGTGTGGTTCTTGTCGGCTATTATTATTAATCTGTTCATTTGCAGACAGACCTTTTTAGGCACACGTGGGATATTGTTATAATGTCCTTCTACTTGCTGTTTTCACTTCTGATATATCTTAGACACATTTCTAGATCACCTTTTTTTAACTATTCACTGTCCTAAAAAATCTGATTTAATTAAAAAGGTTAAGTCAGTAACGAAACATGAATCATATATTTTTATAGTATACTATTGTAAAGTATAAGGCAGAAATTTATAAATGTAAAGGCAGAGCTATTATAAAATTAATCTGAACACTGTAGCCATAGAGACAGGCCTTAAATGATCTAACTTAAAATGTTTGCTATCCTTTTGCCTAATTTTGTCTTCCAGACTTGGTCTTAATAATTTTTCTAGCCTTGGATGTGAACTTCAATATTTCTTTATTAAAACTACAGGCAGTGGTGCTTTAAATCGTGTTTCTGGGACCGCGGGGCAGCTTTCAGACCCTCAGAAACTAACAGCGGTCACTCGTTTTCAGCCTCTTCAGGGACTCGGTAGTCAGACATGTTCCCAGCATTTGTTTACCAGAAAATAATTAAATTGAATTTATAGAAAATTCAAGATTACATTCAAGATTAAAGAACATAAGAATTCCTCAAAATGTTTCTCAATAAAATGAAAGTGGGGACGTTAGTTTCACAGCTGGTGGCCCAGGTTGTCTTGCTGAATTCTAACTCATTCCTTAGAAATTATGCAAAGCTGGATACTGATTATTCCTCCTGGTTTTATCTCCTTTGAAATGAAGAGAAATTCTAGCAATAGAATTGATTTAAAGTTTTAAGAAATTATTCTTCAATAAAGGCTATTTAAATCAAAGAATTCATTATTCAGTCCCTTAGCAGATACTTGTGGAATGAATTTAAAAAACAGAAAAAAGAGGGATAAAGGTGTTTTAAATATCTCTGCTCAGTGGCACAGCAGACACAGTGTCACCAACTTAAAAACGGCTACCTGAGCCGAGTGCCTGCCACGCAGCGGATGTTGCTCTAATGCTTGCTTCACCGTGACAGCGCGCATGGTCATGCAGCAACTCCAAAAGCCACTTAGTACAGTCCCGGTTTCACCGATGAGGAAACTTAAACTTAGAGAGATTAGGCAGGAAGCTCAAGGTCAAAGAGTTAATGAATGGTAGAACCTGTGCTTTCCAAGATGGGATGGCTTCAACTGATCAATGTTTTGTGAGTATTTATTGAGCATCTATTATGTGCAAGGCAATCCCGGGCACTTTAAAGGATATGAAAATGCTTGTAACAGGTTTTGGCACCCAGAAGCCCTTAAGTGAGTTAAAGTAATAGTCTTGCTGCAAATGTTAAAAGACATAAACCAAAATGACTGAGAGGAGATGGGTGGGGAGGGGAAAGCGAAATAGTTAAGTACTCGGTATGCTAGATACGATGTGCATTTTCTCCCTTAATTCTCTAGACCACCTTTTTTTTTTTTTTTACCAGTTACTGTCCTAAAAAATCTGATTTCTTTAAAAAGGTTAAATCAGTAACTAAACATGAATCATACATGTATTTTTACAGTATACTATTGTAAAATATTGAAGAAATGTAAAAATGTAAAAACATGTAAAATGAAGAAACTAAAGATTAGAAAGAGCAAATGAAGTCTTCCCGAGGAGGCTAAGTGTGGTCCGTCCTGGAGTCCGGGAGAAGGATGGAACAGTAGCCAGGCTCCGACTTACGCATGAGTGGCTGGAGGGGTGGGCGGGGTGGAGGGCAATGTGTTGTGTGTGTGTAAGAACAAGAATTTAAATCTTTGGTAGCAGATTGACTTTTTTCCCTCTCATGATCAGAGAATTCCAGACCTTTCAAATGTAGAAGTCATCGTTTTATGGCTGAGGAAACCAAGGGTCAGACGGTCAAGAGTCTTGCCCAAGGAATGAGGTGAGGGAGTGGGGAGCAGAAATGGTGACTCAGTGGTGCTCCTGACTCCCAGGCCAGGGCCCACCCACGTCTTCTAACTGAATAGTCACTGGCTGCTGCAAAGAAAGGGAAGGTTGACCATGGTATGAACCATGTGCCTCCCCTGGACTGTTGGGCCACTCTCCATGTTAGGTTTATCTGTGCTACGTGGTCTCTAGCCAGCAAAAGAGAACCAGGAAGGGGTGGCATTAGGTAGAAATTCATTTGCCATGAATGGATACTCAAAAAAATTGAAGGGATTCTGCCTTTATTCTGGCTTTCTGACCTCCCGATACCAGCGCTAAGATTTCAACGATCCCAGCTCTGGGGTGGTGGCGCACAATCCAGACTTCCTCAGAGAAACACAGGGGTGGGAGCCCACAGACGTGAGCCCACAGACGCGAGCCCACAGACGCCACCTGGGTGTGTGAGAGTGAAACTGAAGTGTTCTCACCTGTCTGAGAATTGTCTCCTGAATCACGATGAATCTTGTGAATCTAAAGTTGTTCGAAAGTTTGGTAAAACAAGAGAAAGACATTTAAAATATAGTATGAGCTACATTTGCAGCCAAACAATTTCATTAAAAAGCTCTGAAGACTTCAAGAGAGTGAGAAGTCGCACCGGTCATATGGACAGGTGAGAGATGTGCACCAAGTGACATTATTACAAATGTTTTGTTCAGTCCAGACCCTTATAGAACGGCTGAGCCCGAGAGCAGGACGTGCTCAGAGGATGCACTTTCTAAGCAGGACATCTAAATTCTCAGTCAGCTGTTCTCATTTTGACAGTCTGCAGAAATGCATAAAGACAAAAAGCTGTAACAAAAATTTAAGATTTTTATAAGGCTAACATGTAACCTGTTTATATTTCACTAGATATTACAAAATGTATCTGTAATATAAAAGTAATACAAGTTTAAGCCTAGCATTTCTAGAAGGTTTCCCACAGAGCTCTTCGAAGACTCTGTTACTCACCAGGCCAATGTGCAACATGTTGCTTCACAACGAGATTTGAACTTGAGATGCAATTTAGCACCTCGTTCTCGTTATCAAAATTTTTCGTGCTGGTGATTTTGTGCTAATGCTCAACAGATGAAGTAATTAACACTGGGAATAATAAATTTGCTTTCTTTGGGGTTCTGCATTTGTTGTTTTTTCAGCTGACTGAGACTCTGTCACCAGGGCGCACACAGCTCTGTCACACTATGATTGTGCGGCCTTCCCGCGAAATCCATCTACTTGTAGCAGCTCAGACCACCAAACATCTGCAGCCACTCAACGAAAGGGACATGCCAACTGGAAGGACAGGACAGGTGAGTGCGTAGGACTGTCCACGGAGGACGACTAGGACGGTTTAGCAACACAGCTGTGACAGCCAGAAATCCCCTCACAGGTCAAGTGCTCCAGCTTGACTGACCACTAAACCATAATCACGTAAAATTGAAGTATTAAGATAGGGGTTTTCTATGAATTATTCTGCACAGCCCAGTCCACGTAATTACTGAAACAATTACATGGCCAGCCTGTGTGAGATCTTGGTCTTAATTTGACTAAAGGCTGTGACTCATTTATCCCGTAATTATGGGGCCTTTTTATTTTTACTGTGAACAACCGCTCTGTTTTTCCTTTATAGATAAAGAGCATCTGCTACAAGGCTACTCAGTGCAGTGTGACTTTTTGATCCACAACAAATGAATACAACTTTTGCCTTGCAAATTGTTCCTCTATCAGCTTTAGTTCAAGAGCAAGTGATCTTTAAATACCTAGCTTTACTCTCTGAATCATAGTACATCTCTCCTTCAGGAACAGAGCCCCAGGGCTCCCCAGATCACACACAAAGAAACCTTTTCATGTAGTTCATGGGCCCCCACAGGCCAGCTGATTGAACTATGGAGCTCCTGGAAGGTCAACATGGGCTTGCATGCTGTCCAGATGGAGCTAGAGGAAGCCCAAGGTCCAGTAGATGCACAGCCAAACCCTGCCTTTGGGATGAGAATGCACCCTGAGTCCCCCTGCCCCCACCTCAGGAGGGCTGGGGAGGAGAGTATCGGGAACCGGAAGGAGGGAGAGGAGGGGTATCAGTCCATCTGCTGAGAAGGCTCTGATCTTTCTCCACTCAGAATGCTACATTTTGCACTTTCTGAGCTGCACACATAGCACCCACTTCAACCCCCCCCCCCCCAATTGGCTTATCTTCCTCTGACGGATGCTTTCCTACAGATAGCACAGGGACCAGAAACATTTGACTGACCGACCGAACGACCTTCACCGGCTTTTCACCAGCAGAGGTATGCAGGCTGTCTCAGCCTCTGCGCCCAGGACCCTGTTCCACGACTCACTTCATGATCCTCTTGGCAAGAGCAGTACCTGAGGACCTGCACCCTCTCACACTCCAGCAGTGCTAGGTTTTTACTGAAGCTTCCCGACTCAGGTTATCTATGTGCCTCTTCTAAATGCCTCTTACAGCTAAAGATTCACTTGGATGAAAAAATTACTTTAGAATTAATTTTTTTTCTTCGAGGTCTAAATCCACTAGTCATTTATAATTTGGTATGAATTATTCTGATAGTGCAGGCAGTAAGACAAACATGAGCAGACTAGGAATGATAGGCCAGGTACAGAAGGTCATGAGAGTGGAAAGCCCTGGGTGCCTAGCAGCGGGTAGAACTGGGATCATAAGTATTGCAGGATGGGACCTTGCCCCCAGGGTGACCTTTCATGCCCTAGCATGTAGCTGGTCATGTAGTTTGGACCTTCCCCTGACCTTTCCTCCCCTGGCATGTTGCTAGTCATGTAGACCCCTTAAAGGACAAACAAGGGGGCTGGAGAATAGCCTCGTGACTCCCTTGCATGATCACTCCCTTAAGCATTAAGCCCTCAGGACAAAGAGGTTCTGATCTGCATCAAATCATCTGAGGAACAAAGCCTGGGGTCTGTGACCACAGATACAGAGGTTTGGTCGAACTAGGGATAACATCCAGGCCTCAGTTGTGTTGCAGCTCCAGGCCCAGAAAGCAGCAAAATTGCACAGAGAGATGCCATGGCCACCGTTAGGACCTGCTGTGATGACTAACAACCCCTGCCCTGGCACTGACCAGTCAGTGGAGACATACCCCTGAAAGGACACACCTGGAAAGCTGAGGAATATTCTTTTGAGATCCTCCCCTGAGACCACCCCTAAAATCCCTGCCTTTAGGAAACAGATAAAACACCTTAAGACAAAGGGCCCAGCATGCTCGCTCTCCCTCTCTCTGGAGCATGCCTTCCCCTTTCCTTGCCCCTTTCTTCCCTCAAGGCTCATACCTTTGCTTTCTTTTTCCTAAGCTCAAGGGTCCTTATTTTGCCTCTGTAACTTGTTTCCTGAGCCCACACAGCCCAGCTGGCTCACTTCTACCTCTGTAACATTCTGAACAAACTTTTGCTTGTATTTGAGTCTTGGCTCTGAATTCTTTCTTAGCCAAAAGTCAGGGACCGAGGTCTAACATCTGGTGCCATTCGCTGTTAACAATTCCACTACAATTTTTTCCCATCATTCTCTTTCACGCTCACTGAGGAAATAGATAGGAAATGAGGGGCTGTGTAGTTTGGCCTTCTCAGGTGGGCAGCGCAGAGGAGGCTCATGGATCTGAAGACTGTGGGGCAGGAGGAGAGAGGGACCAGCACGCCCTGTGACAACAGCAGCCGTCTCTCAGACGAGTGTCCTGTGCTAGCAGCTTTAGATTTGCAGCCTCATTATTCCAACACCCTCCCAAGGGAGAAAAGATGATCCTTCCTGTGATAGAGAGAGAAACTGAGGTTTTTAGAGGTTAAGGGACTTGCCTGAACCACACAGCTAGTAATCAGCAGAGCACAATTTCAAACCAGGCTTCCTGTAGCTCCAAAACCAGTTCCCGTTTGTCACACTGCTCTCTACAGAGAGGCCCAGAAGGGAAGTCCCAGGCCAAGGCTCGTTATACTGGGGTGTGAGGACAACATCCCCTGGGTCAGTGCAGGGCACCTGTTTGAAATATGATTTTCTTTCAAGTTTGGGGGAAGGTGTGAATCTCTGCTATCAGTAGGTTTTGTTACCTGCATTCTAAAGTAAAGCAAAAAATTGGAATTCAATGTTTCCAGGCCAGCTGGTCTCTCTGGAGTGTAGTGATTTTGTTGCTTTTCCTTTTGTGGAAAAAGCTAAGTGCAGACCATGGCCACGTATAGTCAGTTATATACTGTGTGTCCCGGAGGATGCTCAGGAGGAGCGCCGAGTTTCTGCAATGGGAACACCGCCACCCTCGGCCTGGGCTGCTCTCACCGGAGCTCACAGCAAGTCCTTGGAAGCTAACAGCTTGTTTTTGGAAAGAAAATTCGTAGCTTTAAACCTTTAATTCCTTACAATACTATCGCTTCCCACAAACGTCGCTGTCCTTGTGCTACATGCTTTGTTTATAGCACCCGATTATGCTCAGCTCTAAAAAGCACTACAAACTCTGTGTGTGTGTGTGACTTCAGGGTCATTTGATTGTCTTCCTCTTAGAGAATAATCATTTAAAACTTAAGCTTTCTCTACACATCCACTAGAATGTCTCAAACTGAAAAGAAATCTTGTCAAAGGTGTGGGACAACTGAAGGGAGTATAAAATTGTGCAGCCATCACGGAAAGGGGTCTTGCAGTTCCTTATAAAACGGAGCCCAGACCTGCACTATGACCCAGCCCCTCAGCATTCAGTTCCTCTTCTGAGCCTTCATGCAAGATGAACGAACGCACATGTTCACCAAACACTTGTCTAAGGAACGTTCACGGGAGCCCAAAACTGCACAGAGCCCAGAAGTCCATCAACAAGAGAAATACACAGGTAGATTGATGCGATGGGATACTGTTCAGCAATAAAAAGGAAAAAACTACTAATAACTACAACAGGGATGACTCTCAGAACATGATGATGGTGAACAAAGTAATGAATAAACAAAACTGAAACAGACTCACAGACACAGAGAGTGAGCCACTGGCTGCCAGAGGGGATGGGGGCTGGGGCTCCAGGCAGAAGAGATGGTGAAGGGATTGAGAAGTACAAATTAGCAGTTACAGAACGGTCACAGGGGTGTGGTGAAGCATAGGGAAGAGAGTCACTGATACTGCGATAACTATGTATGGTGCCAGCCGGGCACTGGAAATACTGAGAACACTTCGTAAAGTATGTGTACACCTGAAACCAAAATAAAATTGAGAGAAAAAACCCCCAAACATTATGATGAGTGAATGAAGCCAAACACGAAAGAGTAGACACTGTGCAGCTCTGACAGGCAACATTAATGTGTGGTTAAATAACTCAGCACGGCATTACCTGTGGGGAGGAGGGGTGGGATGGAGGCAGGGAGGAGTGGGAGCCTTGGGGATGCTGAGGCTTGGTACCTGGAAGGGGCCTGAGTTTCAGAGGTGTATGCATTGTCAAAACTCAAGGAATGCTATACTTAAGATGCATGCATTTCACTGTATGTAACTTTTACCCAAAAAAGGAAACAAAAAACAAACAAAAAATTAAACTCTAGTCAATCGTACACATACTAAAGTACCAAAGAATAAAACGTCCTCATGTTCACAACTTAGTTTGAAATGTACCAAAGAATGAGATGGAGTGATGGGTGAGTTGAGGGACAGATGGACAGACATGATAGAGCAAAATATTAATGATAGAACCTAGGTAGTAGGTGCATACATATTTACCTACACTTCCTACTCTTCTGTATGTGTGAAAAAACTATTAAAAACATTGGGAAAATTACATATTCAACACGTAAATATAAATATACATTCTCTATATACATTCTAAATATATATTCTATAAACATAGAAATTGATGGCTAAAAATTGGGATTCTGATATAAAATTTCAAAATCTGTGAAAATAAACCAGATAGAAGAAATCGAGAACAGCCTGAACTGAGCGAGGTGAATGACATGTCGTGGTCCTGGGACCCCCAAACCCGGGCATGAAGATGATGATCCACTTTGAACTATAACTGTAAACAGCAGCTGGCAGTCTTAGAAGTATAAGATTTGCCTACATAACTATTTAATACATTGATTGTTAATCATTTTGTTGATTGATTTTATGAATTATGGACCTAAACCTTGATCCTCTCCAATGGGAGAAAAACTCCAAAAAAATATCTGAAAACATCCTTCTTAATGTATGTTAAAATCAACTTTTTAAAAGGGAAACTCCTGAGACTTTTAGCAATTAAAATGAGTCAAGGCCAGGATCACTACAATAATAAGCAAGTAAATAAATACTAGATACTCCTTTAACATGCATTTCAGAACCAGCTTGGGAATGTGAATAGCATTCAGCAGGAATGTCTGAGTCAGCTGGTATCATAACTGAATGTCAAAGTCATAAGAGGTTATCAGTCACAATTAAAATCACCAGATATCCTGCTACGGGAGCCTGGGCGACGGGCTTGATGCTTGCTTTTCTGTCATCCCCATGTCTCTCTAAGGCCATCCTCAAACCCTGTAAAAGCTCCCTTCCACGGCTGGCTCTCCAGTTATACTGCTGACCCTGGGCTCTCATCTTGCAGACCACACTGGCGTCCTCCTGACCTTCCCACCTCAGGGCCTCTGCCCATGTGACTTCTTTACCCAGGAAGCTTCCCAGTCCATTTGCTTCCCTTGGCCTATTGTCCTTCAGATCTTAGCTGAGAGGTGACTTCCATAGGGAAGCCTTCCCAGATAGTTCCTCCTCATTCCAGTCCCTCATGAGGTCAAGTCTTTCTGTCACATGCACTCAATGAACTTTTCCTTTATTACCTCTCTCACTATTCACAACTTCGTACTGTTTGTCTGTTCTCCTTCCAAACTGCAGGTTCTATTTAAGCAGGAGTTGTGCCTCATTCGGTTACCTTTGTGTACTGAGAGCTGACAGTACCTGGCACATAAAAGCTCAATAAATGTGAGTGTATGAGAGACTGAGATTAATCAGTTTCTTTACCTTATGGCTTGTGGTGAATACGCTATTACTAGTGATTTGGCCATTGGATTGGTCTCTATTGACAAATATACTTAGTATTGATGTCCCTAAAGATATTAATTTACAAAGTGTTTCATGGTAGCATACTAATAAGAGAATTTTCCATGAAATGTATTTTTTTAAAAAAGCAAATATGATACTGACTAAAAAACACACCCACGTGTGACAGTGCCAAACCCATAACAGGCAGACGAGGTGGCGTGACGGCCAGGAATCAGGGCCCGCACCCCTGAGAGACTCTTTACTATATTTCTCATTGCACTCAGTGGAGCAGTAAAAATAGTAGACACTGTTTCAAGCACAAAGACGTTGTTCATATTCATATACACATTTGTAATGAAACGGGAAGGGACTCTGAAATATTTCTCGATTACGCAGAAGTGCTAGCTTTGCACTCTCCTCTGTAATCAGGCTCAGGCCTTCAGAGTTCATGTTGTTTGGTTGTTTATGTGTCTCCCTTCCCCAGCCCCCCCACCCCCAATATTGTGAAAAGGGATAAAAACTTGATTAAGATGGAGAAAAGTAGCCCTGGCTGGTGTGTCTCAGTGGATTGAGTGCCGGCCTGCGAACCAAAGGGTTGCCAGTTCTATTCCCAGGCAGGGCACAGGGCTGGGTTGCGGGCCATGTCCCCAGTTTGGGGGTGTGCAAGAGGCAACCACACATCGACGTTTCTCTACCTCTCTTTCTCCCTCCCTTCCCCTCTCCCTAAAAATTAATAAATAAAGTCTAACAAAAATATTTTTTAAAACTACTGTTCTCTTAAATAATCAGTGTAGCTTACAAAATGAACTCATTACGCAATCTTTTTTCTTAAGATTGGACATCCTTGAGCAAGAACTTCACGACAAAACTGAATGCTTTCCTGTGTGTGCCAGGACTTTAGGGATGAAGTGGTGTTTGAACGCTGGATAACCATGGAAACTGAGTCCTCCGAGACCCTCCCTGCATTTCCATGCAATGAAAATGACAGTGTGAGTGGCACAATGCAGAATTTCTTTGATCATCTTTCTTCACTGAAAACACTTTGATGAATATTTCCTTAGATGGCAAAAGTTTCCTGTCTGCTCTATTACCAAAAACCACCTAAAGATACACTTCTCAAAATTCCCACCCAAACAGGAAACAAGCGCCCGTGCTTCCCAAACATGGGAACAAAACACCTCATACAACGTTCTGGGCCCCTGTCCTCAGTGATCACCTGGAGATCTCGTGAGACCACACTGCTGGGCACTGCCCCCATCAGTTCAGTTTCTGTAGGTCTGGGTCAGGGCTAAGGGCTTGTGATTCTAACAAGTTCCCGATAAGCCTGGCGCTACTGATCCCGTGGTCTTACTTTGAGGACCACTGGCCTGGCCCATTGTGGGGGCCCAAATCATGCTGGTCCCCTTTGTTTTCTCTTTCATCGATGTTCCTGTTTGTTGAGAACCCAGATTCAGTGATGTGTAGGCTGCTTGTTATGACAGGACTGATTTTACTTTTCAGAAGTCTTTAGGGCGTACATCCCAATATGGGATGAACCCTTTGAGAGCTTCACAGATAAGCAGCGCATTTGTTTCTCACTTTTACGCGGGTGCTCCTTTCGCTTGTGTCCCCTCACTGCTCTGTGACAAAGAGAAACATATTTTGAATATAAACAGCTTCAGAACAAAATTTCATCTTGCTTAAAGTTTCTTGTTCTTAAAGACTTGTCAGTGACTGAGGGCATTTCAGCTGAACACCGGTCCTTGTAACCGCACACGCCAGCCGGGTTCGGTTGCGAAAATGAGGGAACTGCAAAGATCTAACATTCTCCTGTTAGGCCAGTGCTCACTGGGATCATTAAACTACTCAATGGCACCAGGGCTTCACTCGCACAGTGATTAGCTCAAGACAGAGACAGTCAGCAGGACTTTCCCTTAATAAATCAGGCCCTTTGAACACGTCTGCAGAGGCAGAGAAAGCACACAAGAACAATTAGTAATAATGAGAAGACAGGAGAGTAAAAGAGCTTCATCACTGCATGCCCTGGGGTTCTGAACATGCAGTTCATTGGAGTCTTCGTTTACATTTTGTGAACTATCACCCCCCAGAGATAAAGGGCATCTCTAAATGATCCCGCATCTTCTAATTCAACTCAAAACATATTTATTGGGCCTGTGAGATAAAGATGGTTAGGAGCTAGTCCCTGCTCTCAAGGGATTTACTGTCTACTGGGGGACAAAAGACAAGTACTGTCACAATGAACGTGTTCACTCAGTGTTTGGTGAGAGTACACTATGTGCCAAGCAGTGTTCTAGGCACAGGGATGTGACAGAGAACAAAAGGGTTGCTCTCAGGAAGCTGGTCCAAAAGTGCCAAAGATAACATTTCTCAATGGGTAGGATGCCAAAGGTTTAACAGGTAAGCTCAGGGCATTCCAAAACTAGACACTGAATAACCTTGAATCAGTCTACGCCATACCACCCTGAGGGAACCTGATCATCTAAATAACCTTGAATCATGTATTCAAGTCACTTGCCCCTCAGGGTCTTTCCAAGCCTACTGAATATATCAAAAAGAAAGCCTCAGGCCAGTATTGGTGTGTCTTTAACACCCCCCTCTTTCCAAGGAGAAGGGGCTCAGTCTCAGAGCTTTCAGTCAATAGCAGTGGCCATCTAGAATTTAATAAAATTGTGGGTTTTCTCTATTACATCTATATTATTGTTACCTTCCTTTATGGCTAGTGATTGTGGTATTCCATTTTATGGTAGTGGTTACTATGGTGATATAAAGTTTTCAAAGAGACTACTTCTAAAGAAAAGTACTAAATATGAATAGGTCAGGTGGTGCCTGAATATGGAAACCATCAAAGCCCAGGAGTGAATGAAGCCTGGGAAACAGAGTCATAAGTGATGTGCCATCGGCTGCCCCTCAAAGGCCCTGGCTTCAGCGGAAGGGATCAGTCTGGGTCGGAGGACTAGGGTTCACAGAGGAGACTGAGAGGCATGGGTAGGGCTTCTGAATGTGGACATCAGACATTCAGGTTAAGACACAGCGATTGTCAGAACGGGGAAGATAAGTCAAAACCCAACTATGTGCTGTCTATAACAAATGTACCTTAAATAGATATATGGATTGAAAGTAAAATGGATAGGAAAACATACATCATGGAAACAAATGAACATAAGAAGGCTGGAGGAGCTATATTAATATTAAATAAAGTAGATGGTAAGAATGAGTATCACCAGATATAAAGGGAGCTTTTCATAATGATAAAAAAGGTCAATTCATCATAATAATCATAGATGTATATTACTTAACAGCAGAGCTTCAAAACACATGAAACAAAAACTGATGGAATGAGAGGGACAAGTAGAGAAGCCTACGATCACAATCGAGGATCTTGACACGGCTCCGCCAGCACTTAACAAAACCAGAAAGAGTTGTGGAACACAGACGATATGAAGACCACGATCTGCCTCCGTGGCTTACCTGGCATTCATAGAACACTCCCCGACAACAACATATATATATGTGCTTTTCAAATGAACTTGAAATGTTGACTAGGATAGACCTTAATCTGGCCATAAAATAAGTCTCAATAAATTTAAATCAATTCAAGTAACACAAGAAATGTTCTCTGACCACATGGAGTTAAATTAGAAACCAGTAACAGAAAAATGGGCAAGTTGATTATAAAATTCATAGAAAAAATAAAGAACTAAAATAGCCCAAACAACTTTAAAAAAGGAACAAAGTCTGAAGACTTATAGTCCCTGATTTCAAGACTTGTAAAGCCATAGTAATTACAACAACATCACGATATACAAGTAGATCAAAGAAACAGAATACTGGGTCCAGCAATAGAACCACATGTATAGGGTCAATGGATTTTTGACAAAGGTGCAAAGCCAATTTCGTGGAGAAAAGACAGTCTTCTCATTAGGAGCTGGAACAACTGGCTAGCTAAATCTGCCTCCCCTCAAAAAAATACTTTAACCTACACCTTGCTCCATACACACAAATTAACTCAAAATGAATGATGGACCCAAATATAAGAGGTAACAGTATATATCACCTAAAAGGAAACATAAGAGCAAGTTTTTGTGATCTTGGATTACCAAAGATTTCTTAGAAAATTTTTCCCACAGACTGGGAGAAAAATATTTGCACATATCTGATAAAAGACTTTTCTCCAAAATATATAAAGAACTGGCAAAATTCAACATTAATGAAGTACACAATCCAATTTAAAATTGAGTGAACTATTTGAACATACAGTTCACCAAAGAAGATACACATAGAGCAAGTAAGTACATGAAAAGGTGTCAGTCGTTGAAAAAATAAAAATTAAGACCACAAAGAAATACCACTGTATAATTAGGAGAGTGTCTAAAATTTAAAAACTGACCATGCCAGGTGATGGTAAAGATGTGTACATCTTGAACTCTTATATTACGTGTGGGAAGGTAAAATGGTTAAAAAAAAACTTTGGAAAATAGTTTGGGAATTTCTTTAAAAGTTAACATATACTTACTAAATGATGCAGGTATTCGCCCAAGAGAAGTGAAAGTGTATATCCATTCAAGGACTTTTACATGAATGTTTCAAGCAACTGTAGTTGTAATAGCCAAATCTGGGAACAAACCAAATGCCCATTACATGTGGATGTCATGGCCCTGACTGGTGTGGCTCAGTGGGTTGAGTGTTGTCCTGCAAGCCCAAAGGTTACCAATTTAATTTCTAGCCAGGGCACATGTCTGGGTTGTGGGCCAGGTCCCTGGCTGGGGGTGTGCGAGAGGCAACTGATCGATGTTTCTCTTGTACATTGAAGTTTCTCTTCCTGTCTCTCTCCCTCCCTTCCCCTCTCTCGAAAAATAAATGGAATATTATTCAGCAATAAAAAAATCTTAAAAAACATTTGGATGTCATAAACAAATTATGGTACAGTTATATAGCAGAATACTACTGAGCAATAAAAAGAAATAAGCCACTAAAACCTACTGAATTGTACACTTTAAATGGGTGAACTGTATGGTACATTTATATTTCAGTAAAGCTACTACAATAAAAAAGAAAGATACTATTAATAAATGTAAGAGCTTGGGTGAATCTAAGAATCATTATGCTCAGTGAAAGAAGCCACTCAAAAGAATATATACACTACAATTCTATTTCCATAAAATTCTACTTACATAAAAACTATTCTAGAGTGCTCAGTGGTTGCTTGGAGATAGAGGAGGATGGTCAAGGAGGAAGGAGGAAAGAAATACAAAGGGGCCTAAGGAAACTCCTTTTAGATTGAATTTACTGGAGTGACGTTGATTAATGAAATTTTATAGGTTTCAGGTGTACAGTTCTATAACCCATCCTCTGTATATGTACTGTGTGTTCACCACCCAAAGTCAGTTCCCTGTTAGGTATGATGTTGGCTGTGGGTTTTTCATATACAGCCTTGATTACATTGAGGTATGCTCCCTCTATCCCCAATTTGCTGAAAGTTTTTATCATAAATAGGTGCTGGATTTTTATCAAATGCTTTTTCTGCATCTATTTATATGATCACGTGATTTTTTTATTCTTCATTTCATTTAAGACCACATGAAACAAAACACATGAAACAAAAACTGATGGAATGAGAGGGACAAGTAGAGAAGCCTATGATCACAATCAAGGATCTTGACACGGCTCCGCCAGCACTTAACAAAACCAGAAAGAGTTGTGGAACGCAGACGTTATGAAGACCACAATCTGCCTCTGTGGTGTGGTGTATCACATTTCTTGGTTTGCAGATATTGTGCCAACTTTGTATCCCTGGAATAAATCCCTCTTCCTCAAAGTGTTTGATCTTTCCGATGTGTTGCTAGATTTGGTTGACTAATATTTTTTTGAGGATTTTAGCATCTGTGTTCATCAGGGATATTGGCCTATAATTTTCTTTCCTTGTAGTGTGTTTCTCTGGTTTTGGAATTAGGATAATGCTGGACTCATAAAATGAGCTTGGGAGTCTTTCTTATTCTGGAATTTTTTGGAATAGTTTGAGAATGATAGGTTTTAGTTCTTCTTTTAATGTTTGGTAAAATTCACCTGTGAAGCCATCTCTTCTAGGACTTTGTTGGGAGTTTTTTGATTATTGCTTCAATTTCATTAGTTGTAATTGGTCTGTCCAGATTTTCTGATTCTTCCTGATTCTTCAATTTTGGAAGGTTGTATGTTTCTGAGAATTTATTCATTCTGTCCAGATTGTCTAATTTGATAGCATATAGTTGTTCATAATACTTTCTTATAATTCTTTGTATTTCTTTGATGTTGGTTGTTACATCTCCTCTTTCATTTTTTATTTTATTTATTTGGGTCCTCTTTCTTTTTTCTTGATGAGTCTGGTTAAAGGTTTGTCAATCTTATTTATCTTTTTGAAAAAACAGCTCACGGTTTCATTGATGTTTGGTATTTTTTTCAGATTTTATTTCATTTATTTCTGTTCTTTCTACTCACTTTGGTCTTTATTTTTTTCTATACCTTTAAGTGTAAAGTTAGATTGTTTACTTGAGATTTTTCTTGTTTTTTGAGGTAGACCTGTAATGCTATGAATTTCCCTCTTAAAACTGCTTTCATTGTTTCCCATAGACTTGGAGTTGTTTTGTCCTCATTTTCATTTGTTTGAAGTTATCTTTTAATTTCTCTCTTGATCTCACTGTTAACCCATTCATTGTTTGGTAACATGTTATTTAGCTCCATGTCTTTTTGTGTTTTTCAGGGTTTTTTTTTCTTGTGATTGATTTCTAGTTTCATACTACTATAGTCAGAGAAGATACTTGATATGATTTCAGTCTTCTTAAATTTACTGAGATTTGTTTTGTGTCCTAACATGTAGTCTATTGTAGAAAATGTTCCATATGCACTTGAGAAGAATGTATGTTCTGCTGCTTTCGGATGAAATACAGTGAAGATATCAATTAAATCCATCTGATCTAATGTGTCATTTAAGGCCACTGTTTCCTTGTTGATTTTCTGTCTGAAAGCTCCACCCATTGATGTCAATGGGGTGTTAAAATCCCCAACTATGACTGTATCACTGCCAACTCCCTCTTTATGACCATCAAGATTTACTTTATAGCCCTGGCTGGTGTGGCTCAGTGGATTGAGTGCTGGCCTGCAAACTGAAAGGTTGCCAGTTCGATTCCCAGTCAGGGCACATGACTGGGTTGTGGGTCAGGTTGGGGGCATGTGAGAGGCAACTGTTTCTCTCTCACACAATGATGTTTGTCTCCTTCTCCGTCTTCTTCCCTTCCCTCTCTCTAAAAATAAATAAGTAAAATATTTAAAATTTAAAAAAAGGGTTTACTTTATATATTTAGGTGCTCCCATGTTGGGTGCCTAATTTAGTAGGGTTGGATTTTTCTGTAGGGTTGTTCCCTCTATTGTTATGTAGTGTCCTTCTTTGTTTCTTACTATAGCTTTTGTTTTAAAGTCTATTTTTTCAGGTATAAGTATTGTAACTGTAGCTTTTTTCCCCTCTTTCATTTGCATGAAATATCTTTCTCCAGCCCTTTACTTTTAGTCTGTTCATATCTTTAATCCTGAGGCGGGGCCTTTGCAGACAGCATATATATATGTCTTGTTTTCCTATTCATTCAGCTACCTTATGTCTTTTCATTGGATTAAGACATTTACATTTAAAGTGATTATTGATAGGTACATATTTATTACCAATTTATTCTTTTAACTATGTTCCTCTGTTTCCTTCTTCCTCTTCTTCTCCTTCTTCTTCTAGAAGACCCTTTAATATTTCTTATAATGCTTGTTTGGTGGTGTTGAACTCCTTTCTTATCTGGAAAGCTCCTTATTTCTCCAATTTTAAGTGACAGCTTTGTTGGGAAAGGTGGTCTTGGTTGCAGGTCCTTGCTTTTCATCACTTTATTTCATACCAATCTCTTCTGGCCTGAAGTTTTTGTTGAGAAATCAGCAGACAACCTTATGGGAGCTCCCTTGTAGTTAACTGTCTTTCTCTTGTGGTTTTTAAGATTCTCTCTTTGTCTTTAACTTTTGCCATTTTAATTATGATGTGTCTCAGTGTAGGCCTCTTTGGGTCCAACTTGTTTGGGATTCTCTAAGCTTCCTGGACTTGTGTATCTTTTTCCTTCACCAGATTAGGGAAGTTTTCTGTCATTATTTCTTCAAATATGTTCTCTTTCCCTTGCTCTCTCTTATCCCCTTCTGGCACCTCTATGATGAAGATGTTGTCACACTCCATGTTGTCCTAAAGGTCCCTTAACCTATCCTCATTTTTAAAAATTCTTTTTTTTTCTGTTCTGATTGGGTGTTTTCTGCTAACTTGTCTTCCAAATGACTAATTTGATCTTCTGTTTCATGCAACCTACTGTTTATTCCTTCCAGTGCATTCTTTCTTTTTTCTTTTCCATGGTGTGCACACCCAACAAAGCACATAAAATGCTGCACTTTAAACATGTACAGTTTAGTGTGTCAGTTGTTCCTCAATAAAGCTTTTAAAAAGAAATAATGACCTGAGGTTCCACCCAAGAAGCTAGGAAAAAAAAAAAGAATAACTAAACCAAGTGAGTG
>VMDR010003362.1:0-45399 GCA_007922815.1 Macrotus californicus
GTACTTGTTTATTCCATTTTTCAGACAATAAACAAGTGGTCCATGTCCTCAGAACACTTATTCATCTGCTTGTTAACTTACAACTTACAATGCCTTTCTTTCAGACTAATTACATTATAATTATCTAGGCCTGCAAAACATCTCACCGATGTAATGTGGATGAGTTCAGGGAATTAAGCAATTTTAAAAGTTTGCTATTCATTCACTTAAAAATATTTGTGGAGAGTATCAGATATGCTTGATCTTTTAAGAATACTGAGAATAGGACCGTGAACCTGACGAGGTGCCTGCTCTCATGGAATTTAGAGAAAGATAGGTAATAAACAAGTAACAAAGAAATAATATATCAGATAGTAATGAAATCTATGACAAAAATAAAGCAGGCTAATGAGCTAGAAAGTGACTGATGTCGAGGCGGTTGCAGGTAGAACAGTAGGGAAATTTCTCTGGGGAGGTTACTATTGAGTAGGGACCTGAATGAATGGGGCAGGGGGAGGGAGATATTCTGGTCAGAGGCAAGAGCAATTGCAAAGACCTCCTAAGGTAGAAATGGGCTTGGACCATGCACAGAAGAGAAAGAAGTGGGAGTGTAGTAAATGTAGGGGAGAGTGGGGGGAGAGAAGGTGCAGAGGCAGGCGGGGGCTAGACCACACCAGGCATTGGCAAGGTCAGGATAGAGAGGGGAGTTGATTCTAGTTGTAAGAGAAAACCCGTGGAGCAGGGTGGGTCATTGCTGTGTTTTGTTTTGGTTTTCCCTGATTTCTGTGGCTGCAGGATAGACAGAGAATTGTGGGGTAGGGGACAGGGGCAAGAATTGAAGCAAGGGGATCAGTTAGAAGGATGCCTTTGAGATCCAGAACACATCTAGCAGTGCAGGGATAAAAATGGACAGACATGGTCACATCAGGGCAGATTTGGGAGGTGGAGCTCTGGGGGTATGGATTTGGGAGGGTGAAGAAAAGAGAAGAATCAAAGCTGACCCTTCAACTTTGGGACTGAGCCGTAGAATGGATGGTCCTGCCACTTCCTCGGGCAGGAAAGAGGCAGGAGGAGCACATTCAGGTGACATCTGTGGTTAGGGTATCACCACCGAGATGTCTATTAGTCATCAAAGTGCAGGTGGCAGAAGGCAGCTCTGTGAGTCAGGAGTTCAGGGGAAAGTCACTGTTAAAAGTATGCAGTTGGGATATTATTTAAATCTCAAGTGAGATTTTCTAGATGAGAATGGAGACAGTTAAGAAGATGTTTAGAGAAAGAGGAGCTGGAGCCCACAAACAGAAGGACTTCCCACGGAGGGTGATTCTGGAGAAGAGGACAGGGTTGCTGGTCAACTGCAAGGAGGAAACTTAGCAGAGGATTAAAGACATGGAAGCTGGATCATACTTCTGAAGTGGTGGACCCATTTGGGCTGGGAGTCTGGTAGAGAGAGACTCTTCCTGGGAACAATATTGATGATGACCGCAGGAAGAGCTGCTTTTCATCTTACAGATATGGGAACACAGAAAGGTTCAGTGACACAGTTAAGTGACTTGGTCAAGGTGACAGAATGATAGAGATGGGATTTAAATGTGGCTCCGGCATCTGGGTTCTCAACCATCATACATACTTTGCCTCTATGTGGGAGTCTTGAAGAAGTTCCAATTAAATGAAGGAAGGGAAAAAGAATGTTCTGTATCAAAGGAGTAGCCGGATGGAAAGTGTGGATTGGCTTAGTGAGCAGGTATTTTGGGCCAGCTTCCCCATTTGGGAGACAGTGCCATTTTGTAAGGGACCAGAAACAGCCATAATGAAAATAAATGTTGTTTGGAATGAAGAAAGCAGGCAGAGTTCATTTTCTCCCTTTCCCTTTCAGGTAGTTCTCGGTAACAAAGGCCACCGACCACTATTCAAATCTGATTAAACAAAAGGGAAAAAATGAAAAAAAAATAAAATAAAAAAGGCAGAGAAAAGACCGCGAGAGCAAGTGGCAAGCTTAATCTTTGGTATTTAGAATGATGAAGAGAAGCAATATGTGAAATCCACTTAAAATATGATTTCATGTTCTAATATACATTTTGAATTTATGGGGAACTGACTTCTGCCATTTATTCAGAGAGCCAAAAAATGCATATGCTATGCAGCTGAACTTATCATACCATAATGGGACACCTAGCATTTTTCACAAGTGATTGATCTTCCCCACCCCTTAACAGTCCTTTCCTAACTGTTACAAAAAATGGAATACATTTCAAGCTTCTCTTGAGTTGAATTGAGCAGAAAACCAAAGAAGCCTCTAATGCTTGCCAGCTTTAGTAAGAAAAAAAAAAAAGATAGGGGGTGGGGAGAGTCTCCTTTATTTTACAAAAAAGGAAGAAAATTTCAACTGGGAGAAACACCCCAGGGGTGGATATGTTAATTGGAATATTCCCCACTCAGGTTAAACAGAACTTAAACACTGTTTGAAGCCTACGTTATATATCCCAAAATACATACTGAACCAGGAGGTAGAGAAACTGGGTTTTATTTCCAGCTGTGTCGTTGATTTGAACAAGTTGTTTAACCTGTCTGTGGAGCTCAGTTTATCCACCTTAAAAATGAGAACAACAGTGTTTGCCTATACCCAGCAGAACCCAAGGCAGGTTTCACATTCAAAGTTCAGGGCTCCATTTAAATTTGAATTTTAAGGTGAGCGAATTGTCTTAACAAAAAAAAAAAAACAGTTCAGAATTCTGAGAAGAGACAGAGAGAGAAATAGCCATTGCAGTTAGTGGTCTCAAGTGTCCAGTTCTTATTTTGTACAAATCTCCCTCTGATTATACAGATGCTCGTGCTAGTTGCTTCCTTGGAGCTCTTGCGGAAATTGTGACTTGCAGCTCTCCATCAGGGTGACCAGTCAGGTCATGCTGTTTGCCTAGGACTTGCCTAGTTTAAACACTGAAAATCCCATGTCCTGGGAACTCGCTCAGTCTGGGTCAAACACGGACAATTGGCTACCTAGTTTCCACTGAGGTCACACTTGCCTTGTGTGTATGTGCGTTTGCAACCTTACTACAAGCTTCACGAGGGCATGGAAAGTGAAAGGTACTGATTATTCATATTCCCCTTGTGTTGTTGGCAGTGAGCGTTGGATCCATAGAATGTCCCTGTTGCAAAAACTTCATTAACTGATTTTTCCCTAATGCACCCTATGTTCTTCAGCCTTTGCCTTTTGCAAATTATTTGGCCCCGCAATTTCAAATACATTATCACTTTTTTAAAAAAGATTTTATTTATTTTCAGAGGGGAAGGGAGGGAGAAAGAGAGGGAGAGAAACATCAATGTATAGTTGCCTCTCCTGTGCCCCCTACTGGGGATCTGGACCGCAACCCAGACATGTGCCCTGTCTGGGAATCAAATCAGTGACCCTTTGGTTCACAGGCTGGCACTCAATCCACTGAACCATACCAGCCAGGGCCAAATACATTATCACTTTTAATACAAGAGTCCATTGAGGGTAGCAGTGACCTACTTACCTATAGCTAAATAAACTGGGGTCCAGAAAATAAACAGCAATTCACACAAGGCCATCCATCTTATAAGTGGCTGACCTCAGACTAGAACCTAGAGCTTCACTGAGCACAGCCTGGACTCTTTGACTACATTATGCCAGTGTTTGCTTTCTGGGCCTGGAATACCCTTGTCTCACTTGATGCGTGGGTATCTGGTACATTTCTCAAGGCTTAGTTCAAGCAGCTACTCCAAGAGTCTTCCCCAGTGCCCTTGCCTGTTAATATCTCTCTTTTGTTTCAGTCAACATCATTCATTTTTCCTTTGGGACTTAAGCTTACGGTGCCTTTTATAATATTGGTTTTCATATTTGTTTCTTGCTTTATGTTTCCTGGGTAATTGCATGCTTCTTGGGGGCAGAGATTAGAGCTTCACTCATTTTTGAATTCGCAGGTCCCAAGTGCCTGCCTATTCATTCATTCATTCATTCATTCATTCATGCAAGATTTGATGACTCTGTTTAGCAACATCTTGATTGTAAAAGGACAGGGACAT
This sequence comes from Macrotus californicus, assembly GCA_007922815.1. Taxonomy (NCBI): domain Eukaryota; kingdom Metazoa; phylum Chordata; class Mammalia; order Chiroptera; family Phyllostomidae; genus Macrotus; species Macrotus californicus. Next base: position 4,021 of record VMDR010003362.1, read on the forward strand.
GCCCTTCATCTGACCTGAAGTCAGTGGAAAAATTTGATATTAGAAATCAGAGGGGAAGTCTTTAATCAGGTTGGCTGGTCATGTATCTTGAGTTTTATTCAAGTGCCACACCACCATGACTTGCAAAAGACTCTTTCCGTTGCACTTTGCCCGTTTCCTTGCAATTTCTTTCTTTCTTTTTTTTTTTTAGTGAAATCATGTTTTTTATTTTTTATAGCTCTACTGGCAATTTTATTTTTTCTTTATTACAACAGAATTTTTTATAATTTTTTTTATTGTTGTTCAAATACAGTTGTCTCCATTTTCACCCCACCACAGCCCCCACCTCACCCATCCCTACCTCCCACCCTCGAACTTTGCAATTTTTTGAAGGACTTACAGACAATAAAAATGTTCAGATCCTATGAATATTAGAACAAAGTCATTTGCTCGGTTAATTTATTTGATAGGCACTTTTTGAGCATGTGCTGTGGGTGGGATGTCAGGTCCAGGTTCTTTGGGGAATTTGTGAATCCCAGCTCCTGTCCTCCAGAAGCTCATGGTCTGGATGGGGAGCTGGACAGACCCCTCAATCACCATGGTAGAATGCAGCTCTGAGTTCACATGTTGAGGAGAAAAACATCACACAAGTGGTAGCACTGGGCAACTTCCTGGAGGAGATGGGATTCAAATTGGACTTTGGAGTTTGAATAAAATGAAGAATAACGGTGATTATCAATTTCAGGTGCCTGAAAGGGAAGGGTGGCTCCTGAGTTTGGGTTTGTGGGCTCCTTTTCTTTGTCTCATCATCCTCTATCTTTCTTTGTGAGAAAAATTTGGATTTTCAGAGATCTTTTGTCCTATACTCCTCCCTTCCCTGTTTTTCACGTTCCCTACTGTCCCCCCTCCCAACTTGTCATTTGGAGAAATTTGTTTTCGTTTTGGCAAGCCCAGCATTTCTCTCGGGCCAATGGACCAGTTTGGTTTCAATTTGATCTTGTTTCCAGGCTTGTAGTGATAGAAAACCTACAGTCCAGCCCATAAAATTCCAATCACACCACTTCCATTCACCAACAGGCTCACCATCAGCCCCTGTTCACATGGCACAGGAAATGATATCATTGGGCTTTCATGTAAATGAAGAACATGGGGAAATGTTTACAGCAATTTATGAAAATTTTTATGGACTAAGCAGTGATTGACATGTTAATAAACAGCAGAAAAATAATTTGGGTTGCTTTCTAGTTATCCTGGTATTTCCTATTGGAAACCTGTTGTCAACAGGCATATGTCTTCCATGCCCAGTTTACACATGCCTGCTGATAATTGCTATTTATACTTCACTTATAAAAAATCCTGGAGGAACATTGGAACACCAATCTGCACTATCTCGTTCCATTTTTATTCAGATCAAATCTTCCTATTGCTGAAAGAGGGTGGTGCTAATGCTTGATATTTTTTTCAAAGCATGCCAATTTTTTCAAATGTTAGAGGAGTCATTTTATTTCTGAGTGTTGAGCCTGGCAAAAATAATCGAATTGTCAGTGTTTAGTGCGAATTCTAATATGCATTGACTAGGTTATTTTTAGTTTACCACAATGCCAGGTCCTCCTCTTTGTGACGGAATAGACAGAATGATGGTACAATCAGTCTTTTCAAACACTCCATGTTCCTCTTTAGTGCCTTTTCCACCTCTGAGCTCATTTTACGTCCTGCACCCAAAGTGTCTCTCTGAAATCAGAGTCAGTGCTATTATTACTGTTGCTAACAATAGCTCAGGTCCACAGCAGGGAAGAACAATTAACAAATTCATGAATTGTGTTTGTTTACATGTCTGAGCTCAAGGCTAATTATTTAATTAATGTCTTCTGTCTTGAACAGAAGTGCTGGCACATGGAAGGGTTGCTGAGTGGCAAACAAGGTGAGATTTGAGAAATTCCAACTTACTTGTGTATGTAAATAGACATGTATTCATTGAAGATCCGGAGTTAGAGTGGGAATGTTTTAATCTCAACAGTTAACTTTGGGAATGCTTGATAAAGAGTTAATCAACTTAGCTAATGTCTTTTTGTCTTTTGCAGTCATTGGAAAGTACATCACAGCAATGACTAATCAATAGTAATAATAGTAACATTAAATGGCAAATTATTCAAATATTTCAACAAAGACTCTGTCACGTTTCATGCTGTAGTACTGGACAAAGGCATCTATCGACTGTTCACCACCTCAGAGCCCCAACTCAGTCTCTGTCTCTTCTGTGTGCTCGCCAAACTCCTCATTTATATTTGTCATATAGTGGCCCACCTTGCATTGTATCAAAAGCTACTCTCTCTCTCTGCAGTGCTGATTTACATCTTGGTGTCCTAGGCTCAGTCCCAGTGTTTCACACATTTCGGGTGTTCCATAAATGATTGCATGAATGGAAGGCTAATTTCCAGAGTTTCATTGATTTTAATACCAACCAAGGAAATAGTTTTCCTTGAGAGCTGCCTCTTTTTCAATATGTAAGTATAACACACTTACCAGCCTTTTGTAGTTATAATAGAAAAGCTCCTTTTTACAATTACCTTTATGTTTTGAGTGGAAGTAGTTTAAAAAGAAGAAAGAAAAACCTTGAAGCGTCCAACAGTCCCTCAGTGGAGGAGCAATGCTTTTCTTTTTTGGTTTCCTCAACAAAAGACCAGCGTTGGCAGCAGGCCATGCATTTCCCCTCCGTGTGCCTTGTTGTTTAAACAAATGAACCAGATGCTTCTGGAGACCACAGACTCTGAGTTTGGTTGAGTATGATTATTCCAACCATGCTGCAGTTATTTATGTTTGTGCCTATGGCTGAGACATGTTGCTGGGTGCTCTTGTATGTGGGATGCCATGGGGTCAAAGTTGAGACTGTGTCCTCTGGAACCCTAAGGCTTGTGTTCATTCATAGCTCCAAAATGTATGGGCTTCTGTACTGACCACTCTGTGCCTTCACATCTCCGTCTGCAGAGTGGAGACAATAATAGTGCCTGTACATAGGGTTATTGTGGCAAATAAATGAATGAATATATCTAATCAATATAAAGAGCTTGGGAGAGTGCATGGCACAAAAATATGTACATTCAGTAGGTTTTAGTTGGGTGATATGAACTGAATATTTGTGTTTCTCTAAAATTCATATATTGAAGATCTCACTCTAATGTGAGGGTATTTGAAGATAAAGCCTCTGGGAGGTGATTCCTCTGAGATGAGATCATGAAGGTGGAGGCCCCAGGATGGAATTAGTGACATTATGGGAAGAAAAAGAGTCCAGAGCCCTGTTTCTCTCCACCAAATGAAGATACAGTATGAAGGCAAACCAGAAAAGAGGGCCCTCATCAAGACCTGAAAAAGCTAGCGCTTAGATCTTGGATTTTCCAACCTCCAAAACTGTGACAAAGAAATTTCTGTTGTATAAGTCACCCAGTTTGTGGCATTTGGTTAGGGCAACCTGTACAAACTAAAACATTCAACACATAGTTTCTGCCCTTCGGCAACATAGAGGTTGCGACAGGGAGGGGAGATAAGGTAGAAAAATGCAGAAAGGGTAACTGACATTAGATACCTGTAGAAATGCCTCACTGGCAGCTCCATGAGGCAAGAGGTATTTAGGACAGTGCTTACAGCAGAACTTGAGGAATGATAGACTTTAAGAAGTGGAGGGGATCCCAGAACTGAGGAATTCCATGTGAAAAACCTTGCAAGTGGCAAAGCACAAGGCACGTTTGAGATAGTAAGGAGCTATGTGAGAATAGGGAGGAGAGGGTATGGCAGGAGGCGGTGGAAAATTAGGATGGGCAAATTGTGGACAGCAGTACTCAGCCACAGAGTAATGCATAAGGACTGGGCTTTGGAACGAGACCCATTTGTTGTGTGTATGACCTTGGGCATGTCCATGTACAGGTCTGAGTGTCAGAGTCCTATTCTATAAAATGAGCTCAGCTTACATAAGTCTAGTGCTCCACGTACTCAAAAGATGGCTGCAAGGGGTATGCCTCCTGTGTGCAGTGTACACTGGAGTTTGCAATGCAGGAGTCATTGCAAAAAAATAGTCTTTTAGATTTAACTGGCAGGAGAAAAGACAGGACTTCTTGGTTATCAAACTTCAAAGGACTTGGGCTAATTGGAGTGGGTCAGGCCCTCTAGTTTTAATGTGAAGAGTTGAGTCTATGTTGATAGGTTTTTGTCTGAACATCATTTAATCAAAAGCTAAAGCAAGAGGTCTCTCACTCATACTCCCATGAGTAAAACAGAGGCTTCAAAGCCACCAAAAATACTGAAAGAACACTTGTAGAGAATAATTTATAAATTTGCATTTGTGTAGAGTGCCCTTTTCAGTTCTATCCACTTGTCCTCTCTGCATTGCAAATCCCACAGCAAGTTGGTCTCCATTGACCTTCTTACTCAATAGTTCCCAAGCACACCATCCTGGGAGCAATTTTTAACCACGAAACTCAGCCTTGTGTACATCTCCAGTTCGTGACTGAGGATGAAATAGGATTCTCTCATCTTGTTTGCACTGCTGATTTGTTAGCTTTCTATTGATTAAAGATCTCAATGCACAATTTGTTTTTCATCTTAAGTAAGGATATTCTGTACCTGTCATACTGTCTATGAGTTATTGATTTACTATGATTTGTTAAAAAACTCTTTTGTTCCAAAAGTTGTGGGCACTCCACCTTCCTGAAGGGTTTTGGAAGGATAGTCATCCATCCTATTCTAAACAATGAAGTTCAACTCCCCCCCTGAGGTTTGCTGTAACTTAAGGAAAAATTAGATTTATATTTAGATGAAAACAGTCAAGGCTAGGAAGGCCCCTTCTTAATTTCTATTATTTCATAACTGGCTTATTGTGGGAGGATCTATAAATATGTACAGCTGCTGAACAAAGCTTCCACTCTGTTCAGTATTTTTTCCCATTTGTTGAGAGTGGTAGGCATCATGGCATTTCCATTATATTTGCAAGTGCCTTTTAAGAACACGTGCATCTATTGCCCCATTAGAGGACAGCTTGTCTGAGCTCTTACAAACTGCAGAGCTCATTCACATCAGGAAATGTGTGTAAATTGTAAAATATAGGAAACCCAAGCCTTTAATGGCAGCAAATTGATTCCCTAAACGAGCAAAGCAAATTAGTAATAAAAATGGTAACCCAATAGGCCTTTTGCTTTAACCCCAGCCTCATCCTGTAGACACAGGTTCTGTCTTTTCACTGCCAACTTATTTTTTATTAGTAGATTGTCATAAAACATGTTAATATCAAAGATTCTTTTTAAAACTTCTAAATCCAACAACTCATTAATACTGCTTACCTTAGCCTTATCTTTTAGAAATATTGGCTTTAGGAGCAAATAATGAATTATGGAAATACATACAGGTGGCATATCTTCATTATTCTTGATTTACTATGCAAGATGGATAAAGCTAATAATAACCGTACTCATATAGAAAACTCTTGATCAGAAGAATTATTTTATCCTTTAATTCCATTCAGTTGTGAGCATTCATTTTGTATTTTGCCAATTTTATTTTTGTCATTCATTTGAGTGTGCTTTTTCCTCCCCATTTAAAGATAAATGTGGTTAATAATTTCAATGGTCACGGTGAACGTGGACACAGCATGGCTTGAGTGCCGTCTTTAATGATACTGAGCATGGGAGGGCTTTGAATGATGAAGCAAGGCCGTGTGTTTACATTGCATTTGGAGAGGCATTTAGTCTTATGTCATTAATGGGTCATCTCAGGTTTGTGAATGTTACTCAGGAGGAGGAAGTGTTTTTTATCTGCCTCGACAAACATGCATCATGCCCATGTCTACATGACAGAAGCATTTCCAAGTACATTTTTTCTGTGTTGTGCAGATACCGTTAGCTCTGATATGGTGAGCAACTAATCTCTTCCCCTGACTTAGCCTGTTTCAATTTACAATTCATTACAAACACGCACCAGCTCTGACCCTGAACTCGCCCAGGAGAGCTCAGGACTCTCAGCCCCCGTGTTGCTCTGTTTAGTACTTAATTCTTTGTGCCGCAACTCAGGTTGATGGGCTAGTTTCTTTTCATCCTGCTAAGAGTTACTCGGGGTCAGAGACTGCGCGTCTCTCATTGTCATACTCAGAACCTGATAGAACATGCAGTAGTTGCACCATTTCAGTAGGTACTGCATGGAGATGGAGATCATGACTGAGTCTGGAGGTAGGAGCGACCACTCCTTCTACTGTGGCTCAGAGAAGACTTGAAAAGGAAGGTACGGTCAGAGCAGGGTCACAAGGGAAGGGTGGCACACAGAATTTATGTGGTTAGTCCTGAAAACACAGATGTCAAATGTGAATGCCTATGCACCTTGGGTCCAAAGAAGATATTGTAGCGAAGAGTGTATTTGACTGTGAGGCAGGAGAAACCACAAAGGCTAGTTGAGGAAAAGGCAGGGTGTGTGGCAGGGTTGGAGGGAAACTCAGATACAAGCAATGACAAGTGATCAGGCCTCAGCTGAGTCTGAGTTAGGTATCTGCCAGGGGTGGAGGGAATCTCTGGCTGTCTCTAAGAGGGTGGTGCCTGTCTTTGCAAGTGTCTTAACTACGGAAGGCACACAGTATCTCCTTCCTGCTTCTCCCCAGCTCCACTCTATTTTAATTGGTTTCCTTGTGCTCATTCATAGGTCAATATGGTCCCACGCCCTGATTTGTTAAGACCTCACAGTTGCATTGTTCATGACCAATGGATGATGGCTTCTGTGGCTCTCAGATATTTTCCCAGGAGAATCTGAGTTGATTGGCCACTGATCAGGCACTGGGTTGTCAGGCTGTGACCTTGTGGTCATTTCTCATCCAACTGGCCAAGACTGGGTAAGGAGGCAGACAGACCTTTCTGGGGTGTTTGAGTGATTCAGGTTTGCTAATAGGGGTCATGGGCTGGACAGGCAATAAAGTATGCCCTGTGCAAGAAAAGGCACAGGAGGGGGTCCCCTCAAGTCTTTAAAGGCTTTGATATGATCCCCGTGGCCAGAGGGCTGCAAAAATGCTTGGTGTTGCCTGCTCTGATGCAGGAAGCTGGGGCAAAGCTCCTTTTGTGAAGACCCTGATGATCTGTTTATAGTATGAGCCCACGAACGTAAGTGACGTCAACTTTGACACCGAACTCGGCCTCCTTCACCTCAGCCCTTCTTTTTTCCTTACTTCAGTAGGACAGGAAATTAAAATCTAGGACTCTTATCCCCCCAGGAAGGGTATCTTGTCACCTGAATCACAGTGTCCTACGAGCAAACCATTCATTTCGTATTCAACAAGTGTTGACTGAGTGGTTACTTTGCGGCAGTCATCACTCCAGGAGTGGGGACTATGGTGACAAATGTGGCAGAAATGTACCTGACCTGAACTTACATTCTAGTGGACAGACACAGGCAATCAAAAAGAAAATCATATAATGCAATATTAGACCATAAGTGCTGTAGAAAACAACAGGAAAATGGGCTGGAGAGTCAGTTGGACTGCTTCTTTAGATAAGGTGGTCAGGGAAGATGTCTCTGATGAAGGGGTCACTGGTAGAAGGTGCTAAGGACTGTTGCATGGGAATGCCCTAGTGGCCCAGTTCAAGTGTCCCCATTCCCTGCTGCTCTTAAGGTCCAATGTTGGTCATTGTATTCATTTCATATTTCAGGCCTCCTTCAGGACTCACAAAGCTTGTCTGCTAATAATGGTCCATCTTTGGCAAAGTGCCGATCCGATTTGGATCTTTAATCTGTACATCCTTTTAGGGTCTGGTCCGTGGGAGAAGGTGCTTGTGGTTCCTAGTATAGGGACCCTTGAGGTCATGTGAAACTTCCAACTGACATTGAGAGTGGGAAGTGCGTATGCGGGTTTTGAGGTTCTTCATTGAAGTTTCAATTCTAATTTTATCGAGTTCTTTTCCATTAGGACTTCGAGTTTGCAGAAATGTGTATTCTCAGGTAACCCACAGGAGCACCTCTGCATGCACATGGTTAATGCTAAGGAATGAACCAATGTATGTTTTGTTTACACTTTGGTTGTGATTTAATACTGGTGCATGCCACAGTTCTTTGATTCAAGTTATCACACTGGTGTTTTAATGGACTGATAATCAGAGAGGCCCTCTTTGAAGAAAATTTCTTTGGTCCATATGCAGAAAATCTGACATAGTAGCTCCCATCTTGGAGATTCAGGGAATATATGAACATCTTACACAGTATTAAAGATTTTGAGGCAAAACAAATCTGTTTAACTCACAGTCCCAAACTTGTTTGGCCACAAGTCTACTTTCTGGGGCATAATACCAAATAGTTGTTCTAGGCATGTACTCATGGAAATACTCATTGGACTGGCATTTCCCAACATTGGAATGTAAAGCTTAGAGAAAGTCCCACGGACTCAAGGAAGTTCAAGCACATTATCACTCATGTACAGGCACTAATGACTCCCATAATGTAGTGAAGTTTAGCATAAATAGGCTCATCATTAACGTTGATGGCAGAAGTATAAACAAGGCCACATATTACATTTGCTACTTGTTCATTATGTATCTGGAATTACCCTCCTGTCTCTAGCTGGGTGTTACAAACCTAAGTACAACGTGGTATTATGTTGTTTTCCTGTGAGTTGATTTTTTAAACATCTCTCCTACGAATGAAATTACCAAAGCAGAGAAGGATAGATTTTGGCTTTTCCAAGTCTGCCTTTCTGGTCATAAGGCTTTCAGAACACCATGATTTTACAGAAAAAAAATCCAGCACTACACTTAAAACAGGTAAAGGGTCTGAGGGTATGACCTTGGCAAGACCCTTAGACTGGCTGGATCTCTGAGCCCTTATCTGACGCGAGAGGTGGTAAAGGCATCATTATCTACAATGGAGGGGGGCGCAGGGCTCCCTGCTGTCACAGGTGCAGGTGGGTTTGGTGCCTGGTTATGGTTGCTGGTGTTGGCTGAGGGACTTTGGGCAAAGTACTTCATGTCTTCCTCCCTTTACAAAAGGAAGATGCTAATAGGGAAATTGTGAGGATTACATGTGTAAAGACTTACAAAGTGCTTAGGCCTGGGGCTGGTGTGTGTATATGTGCATGTGCATGCACATGTGTGTATACATACGTGTGTGTAAATATATATTCAATAAACACTAGCTTTTATGTAAAACAGATGTATTTGAAAGTGTAGACCAGTGTGCAATGATGCAAGATATTAATTATTCTGGCTTTCAAGGATCTAAAAACTAAACATAGAAACAAAACCTGAAACATGTTTACTGCCCTCTCAGAGCCCGCGAGGGAAAACACGTGTGCCCCTGGCTCAGACATAAAATCACACTTGGGTCATTTTGCCAAACGGTAGCGGCAGAGGAGGCCTAACATTGATTTGGTCAGTGCACATATTTCATAGGGATGCTGGCTCTGTTCTTCCAATGTCTGGATGAGGTCATTGACAATGAAGGTTTGAAGGAGGGCCGCTAGAAAGGGAGACAGTGGAGGCAGAGTGGACAGCGGGTAGGACAAGGAGGAACGGCGGGTGCCCTTCCCAGTCCCTTTTAGTCTGCATTGGTTTCGTCCTCTGACCTCAGCACGAGTCCTTTCCACAGGGCTCTCTGAAGCAAGGGGCCAGCTTGCCTTGGCCAACAACTAAGGCCAGCAACAGCACAGGGAGAAGGGTCCTTGACTGGCTGCAAGAGTCAGCTCACAAATCTGCACATGGAAACTCCAAGGCTCCATGCACTCCCATTGGCTTCTCAAACTCAGTGCATGCTCACTTCCCCTGGGAAGCTGTACTTCAAGCTGTTGGGAAGTCCTTTCCTGTTTCTTAATCACAGATCTCTGTCTACTTCTGTCAGAATGCTCTTAGGCCACCGAGTGTCCTAATAATAATAGACACCTTTGTGACGTTAACATCATAGACCATATACCCTACCATGGATGAGGGCAGTGAGCATTTGTAACTTTAAGCTAATAAAAAATTAACTTCAGTATACCTTGTTTGTTAAAATACACGGTACTAGTTACATGATGAAATTATGCAGACACTTTCTTGGGACACTATCTACTGTAATTGTTTGATTCTCTGTCTCATTAAATAGGTTGTAAGCTACTTCAAGGGAAACTTTTTTCCATCTCTAGACCTTTGCCTCTTAGCACAGTGCCAGCATAGAACATGTGGTCCATAGAGACTGGTTGAATGTGAATACGAATATGAATAAGTGAAAGTGTGTATACTCATTGTTCAATGGAAAGCAGGCTAAAGAAAATCAGTTTAGCTCCTATTTTTGCCTGAAGCTCCCAGCAAATTTGGATTAAGACTGCCAGGTTCCTAAACTTCATTACTGGCTCTCCCCCCATTTTCTGTGATGCCAGGTGGGAGTTCTGAGATCTTGGCTTGCCTCTGATTTGACTTAAACCTTCCTGAGAGCAGGGACCATGTCCGTGGTATTTATAACCGTGTTCCTAGCACAGTTGCTTGCATATACTAGACGGCCAATAAATGGCTGTTGAACGAATGAGTGATCAAAATGCTCGGTAGAGTCATATACCCGAGTAAGAGTACACACATACAAACCTAGTATACACACATACACACTCACACTCATATACATATAAATTATAACAGTCATATATTTTGTAAATATTATGCTATTCATATATTTCATACCATCTCATGTTATTCTGAGTGATATTTTCTCATTCGTCATGCTTTTATCTTACTTCTACAAACGACCCTCTTTCCTGCCTCAGGACCTCTGCATACAGCAGTCCCTCATTTAGGAAGCTTTTCTTTCTCAACTATTGTTTGGTTCTTCGCAGCACTTGTCACAGCCTGCACGAGTTTTGCCTCTTTTCTGTTATGAATATCGCCAGTCTCCCTATTAGAATGTCCGCTTAGGAGAGAAAGGCCCCCGTGTGTCTGCTCACCATTATGTCTCCAGTGCCTCGTCCATAGCAGATTCTACATAAACATTTGCTGAATGGACAATTGAAGGACCTAAAAAGAAGGGAATAAAAGTAACTTTTGATCTTTAACATAATTCTTTCCCTTCAAAATAACCACTGTTAACATTTTTTGGTGTATGACCGTATTTTTAAAAGATAAGTAGTATACATATGTGTTTTAGTAAACATAGTTTCACCCTATGCTGACAATTTTTCCCTCCATGTTGCTGTTACTAACCCTTTGTTACAGTCACAGTGACCTCCTTTCTATTCCTTGACTATCACAGCTATGCTGCAGCCTCAGGGCCTTTGCACATCCTACTTCATCTGTGTGGAATGCTCTTCCTTTGAATATCCACATGACCAACACCCTCATCTCCTTTAGGTCTTGTTCAACTCTCACATTCTCTGTGGAATCTTTCCAGACCGCCCCTCCCCCTCCCCTTTAAATTGCAGTCTCAGCATTCTTCTCTCTCTCTTCCCTGCTTTGTTTTCCTCCATAGTCCTTACCACTGTTCAGTATAACACACATTCTACTTATTCATTAGTGTCCACTTCCACCCCTCTCGACACGAAAGCTCCATGAGAGCAGGGAATTTTGTCTTCTTTGTTGCATCCCCAGTGCCTAGAGCAGTGTTTGGAATATGTATTTTTTTTTTAATGTTGGTCTCAATAAGTCTTTGCTGTGTGAATTACCCCTCAACACCATCACTTGAAGTATTGGACTATGTGGGCCATGATGGTTTAATTTGTTGAGTGAACGTAATACTATGCACTGATTCTCGTAGAATAGAATACTATTATGAACGTTGAGTTCTTTGAGCACCTCCAGAAATGGCCACAGATTGGTTACTTGGGTGATGGTTTCTAGCATGATGCTGTAGTTTTTGAGAGACTGTTTGGTAGCAGACTTTGTGCCTTGATTAGAAGTGTGGTCCTTTTCCCTGGTAGATGATCTTAGAACCTGCCAGCCTGCGGTGTCTTATTTTCATGGAAGCCAACAGAGTGTTTCTTTCTTTGTTTCAAATGGTCACATCTTCAGATCCTGAAGCAAGAGATGCAGCCCGTTCTCTCAGTCCAAATGTAGCAACAGATTTTGCCTCTAAGCAAGTAAGATATGCCATAAAAACAAGCAACTTTTCTTCTCCAGCCCGTCTCTCATTTGAATTTTTTGATGCTTCGGTGGTCATTTCGAGAAGCTAGCTAAGTAGTAAGACAGTCTTTGCCTTGGAAGGAGAATGCATGCACTATTTTCCCCAGGGCTTGCTGCTTTTGCTTGATAAAGTAATTTTTTTGGATTCCAAATTCTCCACCTCTTACCACTTAGCATGAAGTCCCTGCTGGTTCCTCTGAGAAATGCTTACTTTGACACAGCCTGTTAGTAAACTCCAGATCTGGGGTCAAACTCTATCAGCCCAGCAATTCTGCCTGTGACAGTTAGGTAGATGCTTGTAGCAATGCGTTCATTCCCTGAGGGGCAGGCGAGCCCAGGACAGAACTGGTGGGCTCTGAGACCAGTTGGCTATATCAGCTTGCTCTCTGTGCCTTTTCACTGTGCCCCACCATCGTGTGAACCATAGAAGGCATTTCGTCTGAGTTACGTTGAAGTTCTTCTGGAGAGGGATTTTTTTCCTGCTCCCCATTCCCCCATTTCTCTCTCTTACTCCCTGCTCTAAGGACTCTGGCTCAGCATCTTTCAATGCCTCCACTGGCTGTTTGAGGCCTGTGTTTAGTGATTAGCCTTCCCTGGAGTTCTCCCAACTCCTATTAGCCCCTTTGTTATCTGGAGAATTAGTCAATGTAGCTCGGAGAAAGAAAAATGGTAAATCTGTACCGCCAAGAACACCCTCCTTCATTTTTGGATGGGACTCCATCTATCTCTGCTTTCTTTGGGATGGCCGCAGGTGGGATGGGGCCATGTCTCCTACTGGTGTAAAAGGGCTGGTGTCTCTTGGTGGTTTTTGAAGATAAGTGCATTCATCAGGAACTGGGGGTTTGAAAGAATCCTCTTAAGTCACGCTCCTCTTAGGTGTGTGAGCACACACACAAAGAGGAGATTCACCTTCCTTTGTCTCCTTTTCATCAACAGAATCCTATTTTTAGGCCATTGGCATATAATTCAGCTTCCCTTACACCCAGGTCCTGGCATTTCTTTTAGGGATTTCTAGAGCCGTTAATGGTACGTGACTGCGTTGAGGGCACAGCGTATTGTCTCGATCCTCGCCTGGCAATATGGACTTTTGAGGAGCATGCTATTTTCAGAAAGTTTCCGATGTGGCATCGTCCGATGATCAGGTCACGAAATTGCAGATCCTTGGCATTGTTGTGAACAAAAGAAATTCCTTGTTCCTGTCTCAAGGCAACGTGATTACAGGGCCTGTGGTCAGATGGGTGACCCCCAATGGGTGCCTTCCTGGATGTGACTCATGCTTATCTGTACCTGTTCCCACCTTTGGCTCAAAGAGTGCGCTCACATCTGAAGAGGACACGCCTGTTGGACTTATTTCCAGTGCTGTCCTCCAGCACGCCCCGATCTCAGCCTTGGCGCCATGCTGAGGGCGAGTCATTCTCTCACCCATGCCTTTGCGGTCCAGTGTCTCACACAACCAGATGGCAGGCAGGCATTGCGGGCAGTTTTTGGCTCCTGACCGAATGACGCTCTCCACATGACCTCCGGAGTTGGGGCAGAAGACAAGTCTGTCTCTGCTTGGTTCCTGGAGATACCCCAGCCCTTCCCCATTCTCCACTGGGAAGGAGAAAATCTGTTTTTTGTTTGTTTGTAGAAGAAGCTTCCAGTTGGGTTTTCAGATGACCATGTTCTGGAGAGGCTGTCTTTAAGGTTTGATCCTGTGGATGACTGAGCCGTAATGGACCAGAGATTTACAGCCTTTCTTTTTGGTGCGCTCGGTTCCAGCATTTAAGCTCATGAGCGAGCTCTTCCCTGTGAATCACTAAGTCTGCAGCTTGCCTGATGCTTATGTTCCAATGCTTATTAACATGTGGGAAGGAAGGAAGTGTGCCTTCCTCATGTGTGGTGGGCACAAGCTCCTGCCATACCCCGTCAAGAATCCTCAGGTATCCCCAGGGCCATGAGAATGGGAAACAAGTCAGGGTGACAGCGGAAAATGATCTTCAAGTTGAGAGTTCATTCATTTTTGCTGGACAGGATCATTGGGACGGTATTGCATCAGTAAATAGCAAAAGTCTGTTTCTCCACTGGCACTCTGTGACAAAGAAAGCGATGTTTACCCAAGCAATCTGTATTTCACACGCAGAGTCATTAATGTCAGTTGATTTTTTAAAATAACCATTTAGCAAAAATTCAGCAGTAAACATATGGAATTAAAAGTTTCTGACGGTGGAGAAAAACGACTTTGTAACTTGCTTCTTTTGAAATAGCTTAACCCAGTTCTTGCATTCACCATCGATCCAGAGGAAGAAAAATGGCACCAGAGAGGTCCGTGGAGTTTACGAGGAGGCACTGGTAATGGACACAGGGTTCCCTCGGCACATCACAATATATGGCCCCGAATACTGGAGTTAGAAGAGGTGCTGGATAGAGGCCACAGAGTGTTCTGTAGGTTTAAGGAGCAGCCTCAAAATCAATACTCTCCGTAATGGACAGTTTCGGGCCAGGGGAAATGTATTCGTATGCACACACTAGGGTCTTTGCATTGACACGATTTGCTCCCAGTGTTTCTACTTGAACTGAGTCTGCAAGTTAAGAGGAGAGCTGACTGTTTGAGTGGCCAAAGGCCCTTGCTGTTGTGAGAGGAGAGACAATTCTAGTCTTTTGCTTCTTAACGAGAAGAAGCAGGAACTGAATCCTGTTAGGCCTGGTAAGACTCACGATTTGCAAAGAGAATGCATGTCATGTGACCAAGTTTGTTTTTCCTGGGCACATTTTTTGGGATCTCACTAGGAACAGCCAGAGGCCCCAAAACAAACAGCCCCGAAGGATTTGTGAACAGGATGCATTCCTTCCCTTGTTGACCTTAACTTATATGTTGAGTAAACAAGTCCCTGTTCTCTGTACCCTGGTATGTCCAAGGCAGCCTCTGATCTCACTGCACTTGGATGGCCACCAATGGTCCCTTTGGTTCTGGTTCTTAAAACTGCCAAGAATTGGAGATTGAAAGGGACCTGCCTTAACTAGAGAAACTGAACTGGAACAGGCTGGGGGTGGATATGCACATTTCTCATGTCCTGGGTGAGTTACCTGACCTTCAGGGGGGATTAAGAGGGGGCACACATGACCTGGTGTCCCTGTTCTACCAGAGTTTAACTGCAAACCTGGCAGTGGGCTTGTTGTTCTAACTTTTAGATGTCTCGTAGCTGGTTTAATCTGGTGAGCACATGGGCTGTGGGTGCGGGCATTTATATACTCAGCATCTTGGGTTCCGTGCCAACCCTGGCCTTCTGGTGCCCCAGTTTTCTCTTTGGCACAAAGTTCAATGACTATGACTGAGAAGGGTTTTCAGAGTCACATTAGATGGCTTCGAGGAGTGGTAGTTGGAGACTGGTTAGTTTTCTTCATGGAGTTGTCAGGTGGTTTTGTCTGTTGATGAGGGAAAAGTGTGGGTTAGACATGGCTTGATTGTTTGGAGAGCACTTCAGAGAAGGGATTTTTGAAAAAGCTCTTTGCTTGTGCACAGTGATCTCCTGCTGACCCCTCCCTTGTGGCTTAAAAACATTGATGTTACATTGAGATATGAATCTGCCCGTGGCTGGAAGCCAGGAATGTCATCTAGGCCTTTTGTTTGATGTGGTTCCCCACACCCACTGGGCTTCTACTTCCTGGTGGGAGGCAACGTGGTCCCGTAGACCAGGCGTGGACTGGGAACTGGGACTCTGAAATTTGGAAGGTAACTTCCTCCTTCCTCACTTACCATATTACCTTTAGGCATCTTATTTGAACTGATCTGTGCCTGTCTGTGCATTTGTGTAATGGGGTTGGGAAGAGTGGAATGGAACTAACATTCCCTGTAGACCTCTGTCATGCTGAGCATGTACCTATTCTCTCTGATCGCATTGGAGACTCAGAAACATTAGTCTGCTAGGGCTGCCATAACAAAGTACCAAAGACTGGCTGGCATAAACAACAGAAATTCATTTTCTGACAGTTTTGGAGGCTAGAAGTCTGAGATCGTGGTGTTGGTAGGGTTGATTTCATCCTGAGGCTTCTCTCCCTGGCTTGAAGATGGCCGTCTTTTCCCTATGTCTCCCCTGTTCTGTCCTCTGCGTGGTTCTGTATCAGCTTCTCCTCTTCTTATAATGACATCAGTCGTGTTGCATCAGGGCCCCCCATATGTCCTCATTTTACCTTAATAACATCTATAAAGACTTTAATCTCCAAGCAGTCATACAGTCTGAGGTCCTGGGGCTTATTCAACATATGAATTTTTTGGTGGGGGTAGAGGGGACACAATTCAGCTCATAACATGACCCCACTGAAGTGCGTCTAACATTACAGTTTGTAGGTGAGAAAACAGGCTGGAAAAAAACAACAACATAACCTTCTATGGAAAGAAGCAGAGCCAAGAATGAGTCCCTCTCTGAGACCTCATTTGGCACTCTGTTTTGTTTCCCTGTTTTTGCTGAAGCAGACCTCCCTCCTGGGAATAGTTGGTACAGTGACTTCACAAGTACAGCGTTTCTGTGGCACTGTTCTTGTGGTTCTTCACCTTTGATCTGGCTTTCTGAAGGAGGTTGGATGACCTAGAGTCGGCTTGTCTTGCACTCAATCCACGAGATTTTATTATGCTGTTCACATGTTTCGTACTGCATCATAACTCATCGTCTCTCTGTGCTCCATCAGAAATCCACTAGAGGAACACGGATTCTGGAATTTAAAAGATCATTCTTTGTGAAAAAGGCAAACGGACTTGTTATTACCTTTACATCACCTCTTCAAAGCCTGAGTTCATGGAGTAAACGCTCATTGACCTGGTTGACTGTATCCTTCATAATCTTAAAACAGTTCAATTAAGTTCCTGTACAGTGGCTCCATATGTTGGCTGGACACAAGTTGCCAATATTTCGACACTGCTCTCTCATTAAAATGATCAGGGCATAGGACTGGAAGATTCCAGTGTGTGCCTCACCTGGGACCTCCCCAAGGGAAACATGCCTGCCAAGCAAACCAGAAATAGTGTCAGAGAGGAAGCACACCTCCTCTGCGGGCTCCCCTCCTGGATTGAGTCCTTAATGAGCACTTTTTACCCTTGGCAGGACCAGGTAAGTTTGAGAAGTGTACCTACCTCCTGTGGTGTTTAAATGCATTCCAGTTACTCCCATGATAGCAATGCATGAAGCATCAGCATATTGCCCCCCCCCACCCCGAGTATATATTAAATTCTGAAGGATTAATCAAAACTGCACCATGTTGTGTGCAATTAAACCCTTGAAAGGCAAAATAAATTTGCCGGAGCAGGAGCAGCTCTCACACCACTTCTAAGCTGGAATGAGGCATTCTTCAGTTCTGTTACTAACAAGATGAGTTTTCGCTCAGGTGCATTTTTCAGGAGGTGGGGTGGGACAGAAGGAGCCTCTGCAGAACCTTTGACAGATGGGAGGGGGATGGGGAGTCAGGCTCTTCTAGTGTTACCCTTTGGAACTGGGTACATACCCAGCAAAATCCTTCCATCAGAAGGAGCACATTTATTTATCTTATTAGAGGGCAAGTTGCTAAAGAGATGTGTCAGGAATGATGGAGGGAGTGGAAGCTGAGCTAGGCCTTGGCGATGGTGGGGATGATGGGCATGCCCCACAAGGAAGGCCTTAGGGAAGGCTAACTACTGCCTTAGCCATGTTCCTACATTAATGATGATGGCCATTTGGTGGGCACCTCCAAATCAGGTGAAAAGAGTGTTGGGGAAAGTTCTTTTAGGAAGAAAAAGAGAGTCCTGGAGAAAACCTAGACACTTCTGTACTTTTCATGGAAATGCCACAGTAGTGCCAAACTTGCACATTGTCTAGCCATTTTGGTTTATTGTATTCTTTAAAGATTCCCTTTGACTCTGTTACAAAGAGCTAGGGAGCTGTACATTCAGTTACAAGGGAATGAAGAAGGAAAGGTTTGGTGTGGATTGCTCTGGCGTGACACAGGATAGCCGAGGGGGTCGAAGAATCAGGGCTGCGCAGCCAGCCCCGTGAGCTGAAGGAAAAGCAGGGCTATGTGAGGGCTGCGTGAAGGGGGGGTGGAGCCAAGGTAGTTAATGAAGGCATGAGTGGGACCAGAATTACATGTTTCTTTGTCCACATTTGACAATAAATTTCCTGTGCTAGCCAAAGTGCCAGGGCTCATGAAAGGCTCAGGAGGATGGGGAGTGTGGTACACTGCTAAAAGCACAAATGTGTCTCCACGTCTCCTGTTCCACCAGGAAAAAAAAATTAGCGAGTCAAGACGACTAAGTTATTCCCATAAATAATCTGAAATTTTATTCATTGCAAGAAAAAATATTATGTAGAATGATGTGAAATCCCTTGAATTAATAAAATCAGAAGCTCTCACCGTGTTCAATGCAGCAATTAGAAAAATAAGGATAATATGCTTAATTTATACAAAATGCGATTGTTTTCTTCCCCCCAAAGTTCGGAAATAAATTTTATTGGGAGATGCATCGAAAACTCTCATGACATCTGGAATATGGAGATCTAATTGCTGATTCAATGCCATTGTGAACACGCAAACATATTTCCTTGGTGAAATGTCAAAAAGGCAGCAATCAAAATGAAGCGTTTAAGCATTAAAATGAAGAAATGATGACTGAGTTGATTTGTAAACATTTATCTCTAAGCTGACTTTATGAAAAAGAAGGAATAAGTTTAGGAACATGATGGCAAATTTGCACATTCCGAGCCCTGGGTACCGTGAGGGCACGGAAGTCTCAGGGTGCACAGCGGGTCCAATCAAAATTTGTGCTTCCCTAAACCCCGATAACCCCGCTTGGCTTTTTATGTGCGGTTTATCGCGCTTTATTGAACAGCAGGAGGTGGCAAGGGGATTAGGGAAGGAATAGGCTTATTTTGCACCCCCAGCTTAGTTATTCTAAGACGGAACATTTCTCTATCTTTGCGTTTGGGAGCCATTTCCTTGTCCTGTGATGTTGGTTGGTGACAATATTAACTTTCACTTGTGTGATTGAGTCAGCTAGGTCAGGAGCCTCTGGTTCTGGCCTCATCAAACTTTGGCCTGAGTGTGCCACCCCACAGAGAACGGTTCTGAGGGCCCGTTCTCGTTCATTCCAATCACACTCTGAAGAGGCGGCTATGATTTCAGGGAACACCTCCAGTTTGTCCTCCTGGTAGAAGTACCTAACTGCTGTGAACTGGGGACATTAACTATAAAACCAAAACGTGTTAAGCCCCCTCACAAAGAAGGCAGATAAGCTCGTTGCTGAGGTCGTGTTCCCTTGTGTTGGCTTACACAAATCTCTGCTTTCTAGGGTAGCAGCCCGGAAAGGAGTTTCTAACGAAAGCAGGAAGGAGTGTTAGATGTACGAAATCCCCCCTCAGCAGGAGGAACTCGCGCTGATCCTGGCCACTAAATGAAAAATCTCTCTCAAATGAATATATTTCCAGAGTCCCAAATTATGCCAATCATATACAATGAAACCCCTCTTCAATGAAGTCCTGAAAAAGAAATATAATCTGAGGAGCAAAGTTGTCTTCCCCCAAGGCAATGCGTTTGGAAGGTCTCCACTGTATTGTGCTTGCAAATAACTTTTATTTCTGTAGTGTAAATATGCAAGAGTTCATTTTAATAAAAAAGTAAGTCCTAAAATAAGATAAAACCCATGACTAGACTTGCATTTGAAGATTTAGAGTGTATTCATCTGCTGGTTTTCAGTATAAATATTCATTGGTTTGGTGCTCTCAGGTGTTAGAACTTTTCATCTGCATTCAGATGCAGGTGCTTTAATCAGGGAGTTCATAAAAGTCTGCAAGTTTCCCCCCCCCCCTCCCAAGAGTGAAAAACCAGAGTAACAGATAGAATAGAGGGTGCCAGGGCTTCAAAATAACCCAGCATGCTGTAACTCTATGGCCCAAGGGTGGGGTGGGGGAAAGTAAATACCAAATGCCATTGGGCACTGTAATATCGATACTCTATTAAAAATATATCTCTTGCTTTTAGACCAAAAGGTCTCACAAACCTGTCACTTGACTGCAGTCTTCAGAGATGCCTGATAATGGGGGAAAATCCTGGAGCATCTGTTTGCCATGTACTCACGCAAACTGTTAGGAATGTTTTTAAATGTCAGCAATAACGTATGTATGTGTATCAGCTACCGCAGAGCCACGCCACCACCAGGATGGCACCAGGGGCTGCTCTAAGTGAGGTAGGTCTCGTGGAGAAGGTACCTGAGGAGCCCTTTTTGAAAGGACATTGTTTGTCTGGGAAAAAAATCTGTAATGCAAATATCAATATGTGAGTACTTGAGAACTCCCCCGCCAGATTTTGCATCAAACTTTAAATCACAGGGAAGTATATCATGACCCCCTAATGCTGAGGTCAGTTTTGGGATAGCAGAGGGCACAGGGAAAACATTTTGCATTAGATGTATTTCCCATTAGCCGGCTCTCAGATTTCCCTTGGTAACCTAAGCACATATCAAGAGAAGAAAGTCATTGAGGTACAAACGCTGACTGAACAATGCAATGGCAACAGTGCTGTTAGCAGCTGCCGTCTTACTTGAGAATTCTGCGCGATTTTAACCGCTTGGTGGCGGGGCGCAGCAGAGTCATCCAGACTCCGCGTGGTCTTCAAAATGGGGTTTACAGTGGTTATCACTTACATCCCAAAACAAAAAGAGCCAACTTTGATGATGGACTTTATTTGTCCTGATGTGGTAGAGCCCCCTGAACTATGGCAGGTAGGTGACCGGGGCATGGACATGTCGAAGGAACTGAGAATGAGTTTCGGTTCCACCACGTGTGTGTGAGAGTGAGGGTGTGCATACTTAGCATTTCCTGTCTCTGCTTCAGTGTCTTCGTTTTCAAAATGGGGACGAGGATGATAGCATACCCTCACGGGGTTGTTGGAAGGATTCAGTCAGATGGTGCACCTGAAGGCCAGTGTGAATCAGCAACAGACGTAGCCCCCACCATATTTTAACATGAATGCGGGTTCATCATTGTCAAGTGTGTGTGAGAATTGTGTCATGCCGTCCAGAGAGCTTTGTCCGACTGGTTCGGGGCAATATCTGTCACTCACATATCCCAGCCACCCAGCTCTGCTTGTAGCACAGAGGTGTGTTAAGTCAGCTTCCTTTCTGATCTTGCTTTTAACATTAATTGGCTTATTAAACTTCTTTTAAAAAAAAAATTGAGCCAAGGTCACCTTCAGAATACCTTCCATTCTGGTTTATGTTTGAAATTGTGGTGTTTTAACTAATGTGGTTTTATTTTGTTTGACTAATCATATAAATTGCAGGAGGGAAAACATATAGAATCAAAGTAAGCGGTTTCTTTTCATTTGTCCAGCCCAATTAGTTGGGGAAATATTCACAAGAATGCTTAAACTTCTCCCTTTTGTACCTAGTATAAAGTTTCTCTCTCATACCTGTGTCCTGTTGCAATATTGTTACTGAGGTATGTGACACACTGTTCTCGCCAGCTGGCATGAGTCCAGCAGGGCGGGGACCATGCCTCATGGATTGGGTGCAATAGGGGCTCTCAGAGCCTTGCCTGGCGCTCCTCATAGACCCTCCTTCACTTCTTGCAGGCTGATTATAGTTTGTAAGGGTCTAGTGGTAACGGAATTAGCGAGATCAGTTCTTGATGCTTTTAGAGCAACCAATGGATTATATTTCTCGTGGGAGACATTACCGTGGTGCTCTGATTAAAGCCACTTTCTTCTTTGTTTTCATTTCTATTGGAATTTATTGTGGTGAAATCGGTGAATAAAACTGTATGAGTTTCAGGTATATAATTCTGTGACACATCATCTGTGCATTGTATTGTCATGTTCATCATCCCAAGTCCAGTCTCCTGCTATGATTGTTCAGCCCCCATACCCTCTTCTACCCGTCCCCTCACCCCCTTTTTCCTCTGGTAATCACCATACTGTCCTTTGTGTCCATGTGCTGTGTGGTGGTGGTGGTTGTTTTTGCTCAATCCCTTCACCTTTTTCACCCAGGCCTGCAACCCCCCGCTGTGCTGACAGCTGCCAGTCTGTTCTCTGTACCTATGAGTCTGTTAAAACCACTTTCAACACTTCCTCAGACTATAAATTTTTCCTCTGCTCTTTCAGCAAACATGTTTCCCCCAAGTCCTGTGTGCCTGGCGCTGTGCTGGGGACTGAAGACAGACATGATCCCTGGGTGCAGCTGAGGGAGGCAGACGTATCAATAAATGCAGAGAAATGGGAGAGGGCCTGAGGAGCCTGAGACTCAGACATGGTCAGTTCTATCTGAAAGAGAAGTACTTCCTGCAGGAAGTGAGTGGAAAATCTCAGCAGGTTTTGCTGGGCGAAGAATGGTGGAGGGAGAGTATTCTAGGCCAAGTGAACAGGGCGCAGGCACATGGCTCAGCAGGCTGGGTCTGGGCGGAGGAATGGGGTGGGTGTGCACGAGAGGAGCCTGGGGAGATGAGAGGGGCCGTTCCTCTGTGCTGGGGAGGCGGGGCTGTAACTTGAAGGTACTGAGTGGCTGCTGATGGGTAGCAGATTGTGGCATGAGTTGACTTTCATTTACAGAAGCATCAAATGTTAGAGCTGGAGGTGGATTTAGAATAAATCTATTGTAATTTATTCTAAATAAATGTATTCTAAATCCACCTATTTTACAGACGAGGAAATTCAGACCTGGAGAAGTAAAGTATTTTGGAGGTGATGATCGTAAGAGAAAGATTGTGGGGGATTTCTTGGGGGACAGTCGGTGCTCATAATAGGCTCTGGCTGTCTTAGGAATTGCATTTCACTGAACAAGTCACTTAATCGCTCTGAACCTCAGTCTCTTCATTTTTAAAATGCAGATCATAATTTCACCTGCTGTACAGGTGGGTAGGCAGGTACTGTGGTAGGGCTCAGTGAGGCAATGCATGTGAAGGCCTTTGAGAGCATGATAGGCTGGAGAAACATCAACATTAATAGTCAAAAGCCCAGTGTTTAACCTCAGATTGGTTGGGTTTGAATTTTGGCTCCCCCACTTTCTAACAGGACAATGCTGAGCAAACAGCATAACCTCTCTGTTTCTTAGTTATATGTGGAAAGAATAAAAGAACCTACCTCACTGGTTGTTAAAATTATTATTTTAATTATTATTAGCATTAAATAATAATGCATGCAAAATGTAGTCCCCTGCACATTGCAAGCTCTTATTAATTTCTTATTTTAATTATTGTTAGTCTAGTATTCTTTCCAATATACCCTGTTATTTTTCTTTGACCCTAAGAAATAAAGCCACAGAGATCTTAGAATTAATCCAATATATATTCCAGATCTTACAATGATGAGCCACTTGCTAGGTGATGGCATGCAGATTTTGGCTGTTTTGTTGTAATCTCATGGAACATTACATACCATCTATAGAACTCTACCAAACAGTTCATAGGGGCCTTAGGCTCTAACTAAAGGGTTATCCGAGGTTCCCCTTACTTCCTAGGTGGTCTTGGGTCTCAGTGGTTTATATATACACACAGTTGAAATGACTAGAATACCCAATAAGTTCATTTTAACTCAGTATACTATATATGAGTCCTTAAATATGGAGTCACTTTTCAAATTGTTGCCATACTTACATAATCCATTTCTGTCACTTGATGTCCTCTTGAAGTATTCTACTTTTCCTGGTGAAGTATTGGGGGTTGCCTGCCCTCTTAGAGGGTGAAGTGTGTTTTGTCACTTCCTGCGGTCATTTGCGGGATGAGGCTTCATTGGTTGTTAAAGGGAACACTACTTCATTTTACTCCCAGCTTCTCATCTTTTTCTCCCATGGCAGGTGAGGAGGGAGTCCTCTTCAGGGCATCGGGGAGTCATCCATGCTCCCACCTTACCAGACTGAAGTGGTTTTAAGAGAGGATAGGGTAAAGAATTATTTTTCGTTTTCTAATTGCTGTAAATCTAACATAATGATACTAAAGACAATTTTGAATATAAAGGTAGAAATCACCTATACATTGGTTTTGGGTTAGCCTATTTCCTTCCTATCATTGTCCACATGCACACACACACACACACACACACACACACACAACTACAACGTGGCAGGCTTGAAAAGTGATTTTGGCTCTGGAAGCTGAGATCAACTTCTTTCTTTTACTGACATGCAACTTCTCAGGATTGGATCCATGATTCACTCTTGCAACCTAATAATACTAATAATAAATGTAATTTATTTAGTGCTTAGTACTTATGAGACACTTTTCCAATGGCTTTATACATATGTCAGTTCTTTTAATTTTAACAATGCATATTAGATATGCCCTATTATTACCCATTATAAAAAAGGAAAAACTGAGTCACTATGGAGTTACGTAATTGGCTCAGAGCTGGCAAGTGGTTAAGCCAGGATTTGAACCAGGTTCTTAAGTACCACACTAGGCCTCCAGGTGATGGTAGATCTGCACATGCCTCATGGAAGAGGCTCTGTGTGGGACTGCAGCCTGCACTCTCCTGATCACCTGTCCCTCCTTTCTACAGCTATGTGTCGAGGATGCTAAAGGAGCTCATTGCAATGAGATGCAGACATACAACGACTTGGGTGTGAGCAAGTTCAAGAACACTATTCAGGATTTGTGTTTGGTCTAAACAGTAATTACAGAACTCTTATGGGCATGAAAAAGAACTTGGAAACAGTCTTTGTCTCATTCTATTTTGGGGTTGACTTAATTGGTCCTTTATGGATGCTTGTGTGTCCTTTATGATTTTTGAGAATGGTTGTATTGACATTCTAACTGACAAAGTATGATCCATGGCATCTCCACACTTGTCCCTGCCTGATAAAAATATTTCTAAGCAAAGACTTTGATGTAATAGAAAATCTTCAGGTTTGGTTTATGGTATGAAAAGTCTCCTGATCCCCTCACCCAAGTTTTTATTAGATGAATTTTCTAAGCACAGGGCACATTTGAAACTTGTCAGATGCTCTGGCCACAACAGCTAACTGTGTGTGGTGCTATGGTTAGGAAGTTTCTCAAGGCTAATCATTTTTCAAAGGGGGGGAAATAAAAACAAAAAACCAAGGAGATTAATAAAAAGGGCATGGTGTTCTTGATGAGGCAGGCGAAATCTCAGGGCATGGCTCATCCCCTCTTTTAATTATCCAGTTCATTTAGTCAGCTGTGATCCAGGACTTCAGGAGGTCACCTGCAGTACAAAGAAAAGCCAGGGCAGCTATTGACCCGTGGTTTGGTTTGGGGGCGGAAAATGGCCAGTCAGGCCAACTAGTCCTTTTACAAATGGAACCTGGAAAGCAGGGCTCTGGGCATGATGTGTGGGGCTGAGAAGTCCTTCCGACACCCCGAGGTTTCCTGAACTTCGTCATGACCAAGTAATTCTATGTGAGAAACTGGCTGGTCAGCCAGCGTTTGTGATCGCTCGTTCACTTGAGCAGAGGGAGCTCCAGAATTGGAAGTTACAGGGAAGGTACCCGGAATGCAGCTCCCGGGAAGTCATACTGAACATCAGCACTGCTGTCAGACCCTGATAGTCCCCCACCGTTTTCCCACCTCTGCTTCTTACTTGATGTACACGGGGCAATGTGAGGGTTTCCTGCCATCCTGGTGAGACAGTCTCTGACACATTATCTTAGGGCATAGGAGGGACCAGGAAAATTCACCTCATTTCTGCCTCACTATCTCTGAGACTCACTGGTCCTAACTAGGATGACTAAGGAAGGCACCCATCCCACTGCGAGGCTTTGACTATGTCTGTGTGTGGTGACAGGCCAGGGCCAGTCAATGATTAAATTACTATGTCAACACTCTCTGAGTGGGGAGAGTTTCTCATTGTCAAATGATGCAGGGCTGGTATCTACACTGGCTTGTAGGGACAGTGAGATCTGGACTGGAGTCTGAGTCTCCTACTTAGAGTCACTACCCTGGGCACATAACTTACCCTCCCTATTTCTCAACTGTTTTTCCTTATTGGTAAGATGATGACTGCCTTGGCAAGGACATGGCAAAGAATAAAGAACAACCTTTAATTCATAGCCAAGAGTTTAAAAAATCACACCTGTGAGCTCATCTATGCCTTGGTTGGGTTTCAGTCTCCTAGAGGCAAGCAAAGGTATTCACTGATTTATTCAAGGAGCCCTGTGCCACCCCTCTGGGGAGGTAGGCAGGTCAAATATATGAGACACAACCCTTTACCTCATTTCAAGGAACCAAGAAGCTAGTTGTCCTACTGCAGAAGTAAGTCACATTTAGTAAATTTGGGGTACAAGGTCTCTCTCTCTCTCAACTTTTCTCATATGAATTTCTAATGTTCTACAAAAATTTCAGCAACTTTATGGATTTGATGCCATTACGTGTACATTGCTGGTCTCTCCTACAGAGATGCTTGCACGTAAAGTGGGCTGGGAAGTAGGGAAGGAGAATGAAGGAGCCTGGGAGTGCAATTTTCCAAGGAAGCCTGGTAGCTTCATGGAAGCAGATGGGCTGCTGGGCTTGGATAACTTTTTCTGTGAGAAGGGATGGTGCCCAGCCAGGTTCCTTGACAATAGTGGCCAGTGCTTTAGGGTATATGTGGCTCTTCTGGAAAACCCGGGGCCAGGAGTCCACAGCTCCATGTCAATTAATCAGGAAGACAGTGAACCTTTGCCTATGGGGAGGGGGTGAGGAGAAAGCACTTCTATACACTGTGACCTGTGAGACACACACACACACACACACACACAAAGGAATTAGTAGGCATTTTACTGGCTCTGTAGTGGAGGGAAGACCTGGCAAATTTCTCTAAAGCACAGAATGTTAATGATAAGTGAGGTTTAATGATGTGATTCCCCATCATGATTAATTTAAGATGTGTAAAATGCCATTGGTGGACTCTATCTAACAGGGGATCATTATTCTGCATGCCGGTTGTGTTGGTCATAAAACATATTTTGAGATCTTTTCTCAGTGCCATCCTAACCTCAGGCTGTCTAACCCGATATTTTTTATGAAGCCTTAAGTTCCTAGCTGTGAATTTCAGGAGTTTCCTGGACTAACTGTCATCCTATGTTTTCTATCATTCAGAGAAGGAGTGTAAAGTATTTACTCTGAGAAATTGCAAGACCCAGGGAGGTTTGCTAAAATTCTCATGCTCCCCTGTGTTTACCATAAATCTAAGACAGTGATATGCTCAGCCAGCTTATTTATATCTGAGTATAAAACACGAATACAGTTTAAACAGAGTAGTCTCTCTTTCTAGCATCTCCCATCATAGGTTGAATATGACTCTTATAACCACGGTGGACATTCTGTCCTACCCTCAGATATTGATTTGTAATTTAGTTTGCAGTAAATTGTTCTTTGTACTAGCATTTGCATCTCCTTCCTAAAAAATATGTTTCTACCTCCAGCTCCCTCTCCAATGTCATCTGAGGACTATATCTGGCCAGCAAGTGAGGGCCCCGACCTGCCCTTCCCTCCCCCGCCCGACCTGGCTTCCTAGAGAACAAGCTACTTCCGGCAAAGATGTGTAGCTCAGGGTTTTGGTGCAGCTCTGAAGTGACATCCAGATTGCAGGTCATGACTGTCAGTGTAAGGTGTCTGTTGGCATCAATAGGATGACTCTTCAGGAAGTGATAACTTTAAAAATGCATGATGAGTACCACTGAATTAGACAGATGGGCTGATTAGTGTTATTCCTAAAATAACTGGCAAGTGAGTGTTTATCTCATTTTACAACAGGACAAAATTGCTTTTGCAGTGATTCATTTGTGATCCCAGCTAAGCTGTACTATTAATTTACTTTACTTCTGACTGGTGTATTTGCCTCAGTATTTATTGTGTTTCCCATCGGTATTGTCAAACAGTGGTGCTGCTATGACACCTTGACATTTGCATTTAGATTATGGGGTTATGGGTTAGCATTGTAAGATAGTGTATCCAGCTACAGTGTGGTTCCTGAAGGTGTATTCATAGCCATTTCTGACATCTTTCCTAGGCTTCTGCATGTCCCTCCAGCAGCTTCCCTGCCTCCAAACTCTCCCCATTCCTATCACCCATTCTGGACACACTGTTGCTTGAATGATTTTTTTTTAACTTGCAAATTTGATTCTGTCACAGCTCCATATATTTTTTTTTTAAAGCAAACCCAGATTCCTAAGGGATCAGGCTTACCAAAGGCATGAATCTGATTAGGTGTGATGGGGCCTATGGTGACTAGGAGAAAATACACCATCCCACAAACACAGTTCTACTCCAGCTAATGGGAAAGTCAGCCCAGCTTTGTAGGGAAAATAAAACAGACATCCAGGTTTATGCAGAATGTCTTGATTTTGAAACCTTTGCATAGACCAAACAGATTGCAACTGTGTACAACCTTGACTTTGCATCCCTGTCTTATAGTCACTTACTGGTCCCCCACTGGACCTCAAGATAATGCCTAAGCTCTTTAGCATAGAATATGCAACTCAATAATAAGCCTTCATTTCCATGCTTGTTATTATTATTATTTTTTACATTGCACACCATTCCTACGAGTTTCTATGCTATTCACACTGAACCAACTATAGTAAAACCTTACATAAGGCAATGAGTAGGTTCCAGAAAGTCAACTGTGTAGAATGAAGGGGGCAGGGCATTGGCTGTGGATGAGATGACTAAGGTAAGGCCATCCAACTAGGCACCTGGGTTTCAGGGATCTTGCTTCAAGATCCAAATCCATCATAGTCCCATCTATAGTTTGGTATCATGTGGTAGCAGAGGTCGTCTCTGGCTGAGTTCTTGATGGGAACTGTTCTGTTTGGCTGGGACTTTCAGGATAGCAACAGTGATACCAGGAATCCCCAGGTAGTTCTCATCTGTTTTCTTGGCCCATTCCTGGAACACTTGTGATAACAGAATACTTGGTACATGGGTCCTGGTGTTAGCCTTCCTTCATGTGTGTGAATACCACGTGCATGTCCAAGTGTACACACACAGGCACATTGATAGACACGCACACACACACAGAGCAGGGAACTTCAGCTGTCCCTATTTGAGAACTGGGGCTGGATAGAGAGTAGAAACTGATTCTTAGTTATGTCCAGATTCACATTATTGCACAAGATGCCATCCTGGGGTCTTCCTGTGCCTGTAGTTCCTCACAAGTCAGCACTAAGCTACATTTAGCCTCTGGGCTGTGGTAAGGACTGTCCTCTCTGGTGGCATCACTCTGGCTAACTCCTCCTGATCTTTAGGATTCATTTTCTATTTAACCACCTCCTTGAAGACATCTCCACACCTCTATGAGGTGTCGTGCACTTCAACTTCAGAATTCTTGCTGCATCTGAACAACTTACCACATCTCTGTAATTGTTTCATTCCACTCTGGGTCCCCGACAAGCCGTGAGCTGCTCAGGGACAGAGACCATGTTCTCAGCACCCTTTTCTTCTCTCAGTACCTTGTGGTACCTAATAAGTGCTCATCACATGTAGAATGGCTGAAAGAATGGAAATAACATGCAGCCACATGGCTGCAGAAAAGTTTGTCGAGTAAAAATAACGCAATTTTTTTGAAAAATAGATATATTTATAATATAATTGGTATATTATATGAAACATATAATAATATATAAAATATTAAGGTATTTGTATATATGTATAAGATATGTGTTTTGGTTCCTACAGAGGATCTAAGAAGTTATTGTGCCTTCCTCTCTGCCCTGTCCACCAGGGACATTATTCCATGTTTTAGTTTTGCTCTCAAATTCCTGGCCCAGAACAAAGGTTTCCATGAGTGAAGCCTTTCTTGCTGCTTCCTGGCTTGGCCCGAAGTCAGATGCAGGAGAAAGGAACCTCACAAATAGGTCGGCTCTTGCCAGGTCACCAGCCAAGTTGAGAAGATTTGATACACTTGTTGAAGTTCTAAGCACACAGTCACACCGAACCCCAAGCTTCTGCCTCCCTCTGGCCCTCCGCCCTGCCCTGAGTATTCACAGTCTCCAGCTCATTTCCTTCCCGCCTCAACTTTTCCACCCCCTTGAGTCAGCATCAGTGACGCGTTCTTCCCAGTCACTTGGAGGCTCGAGTCTTGCTAAAACAAGGTTCTCGGGAACAAAGGGAACTCAAGTTCAGGGTTAAGATGCTAAAATCAGATTGTTCTTCTCTGGCAGTAAATTGGTATGCCACTCTCACCACTGCCGCCGATAAAATTAACCATGCGTTGAAATCATTGCAATAGGCAGTGTCATCAAAGCTTATTTGTAATGAAAATATGATGTTTCAAACCTAAACTCAGGAGTATAATGAATGTAGGACCATATGTTCCCCTCCCACGGAGGGCTGCAGAGAAGAGATGATATTTAAAATATATAGCAGTGTCTAGGGCTCAGGTTTTCTCTGCATTTCTTGACCCTGGTTGCCTGTGGGTGGTCCAGAAAGGGAGGGATCAGATCACAGGTGCCCAGGCCTGGCAGGAATGGCTCCTGAGTTGCAGGTCACGCCGGTGGGCACTCTGGCTTGATCAGCTTCTCTCCTTCAGTTGTCTTAGTCCTTAGTGATGTTCCCCTGGTTGCCACTTTGCCCCTGGCAGTTGTGCTTAGGCAGCAGTTACACGGTGGAGGAAGAGCAATGATTGACAGGAGGTTAACTCTAGTGAGTGTGACCACTGAGACCAATGATCAGGCTCAGACATTCCTGAGGGCAGAGTTGGATGCTTCTCTAACTCGAAACACAGGGATGGAGGAAGGAGGCTTCACTCCAGTAGCCACAAGCCCATGCTCTTTTTCGTCAGCTTTGGCCAGGTTCTCTGAGGGGGAATGAATGTTGTCACATGAATCCAGGTGCTTGGGCTTCCCATGAAGCTGCACCAGAGCTCCCAGAGGGGTAACTCAATCTGGACAGTAATCCTGGCCCATTCCTGTTCTTTCATGAGGTAACGGAAGACCAGAGAGGTTAAGTGGCATGATGGAATAATGGCCGGCAACCTGAGTTATTTCATGCTTGTTACTGCTGGAGAGAGTAAAGCAGAAGAGCCTGATTACCTGGTGTGAATCCTGGCTTTACCTTTTAATGGCTATAAGTAACTTATTCCGAGTCTTGATTTTGTCATCTTTAAAACGGGAACAAGACTGATCTCCAAAGTTCGTATGGGGATTCAATGACAGATTGCAATTAATGGACAGGAAGCAGTGCATCAAAGTGCTCATTAAATCTGGGTCAGGAATATTGCGCTGTTACTTCTGCTGGTTTGTGGAGTCGCTCTCTGCTGTGTCTGAGCTGCCCCTGCCCACATCCCTGCTGCCTGGCTTGGTGGCGTGAGACCAGATGGTGAGGTGAAATGTCTACTTGAAGAGTTTTTTTCTTGCAAAGATGAAATGAGATAATATATGTAATATTCCTGGTACATGGCGGGTGTTCTATGCCTGTGAGATTGTTTTCCCTTCTCCTACCCTCTGCGGTCTTCCTTCAGTGCCTACGTTGCTCTCGGGCCTCGTACAGCTTCATGGGTCCCAGGTATTCCTATAACCCAAGAAGGGGACTTGTGGAGACCAGAAAAGCATTTAAGACTCAAGGAGGATGTGTCTGATGGAGGGATTTTGGGCCCCTTTAACAAGTGTAAGAAGATGACTTTGGATGTGTTTAAGAGGAGTGAGGAGGGGGGCTGATTCTGTGGGGTGGAGGGTCTCAGGGTGACTCCTGCACTCATTCCCATTTTCTCAACTCATCACAGGTGCTTGACAATGGATAAAAGCATCCATTTCTTCTTTTCTTCCCCAGCCCATTAAAACATGCACTGTATTATCCAAATTAAAGTTCTCCAACCAGCTTACTGCTTTTTTTGGCCAAGTGTGTATACTGTATTCCTGTCAAATTGGGTAGGCCTTCTGCTTTTGGTTAAGCTTGGTAAAATATTGAGGTGCAAGTGCCGAGGTGCCTGGGGAGCCCCCTGCACGCTGCTTTGATCTCCTGACAGTTGGCTCGGTGGTAACAGAGCAGTACTTTCCCCCTTTCGGTTTTTGCAACAGAAGACTTGCCGGGGCACATCTCTGCCTTCAAAGCTTGGGGCTTTCAGGTCTAGTAAGATGGTTAATTTGGGGGCAACATTCTGACTGCTTTTTGTGAAATGGTGGTGTGGGGAGTCGCCAGGGGTCCTCCTTTAGACCAGACCCTTAGCTCTTTAGATGGAGAGGTTTTGTTACCCTGTCAGGGGGGCCACATGTGGGAGTGGGTGGGGAGGGGGAGGAAAATGTCCCTGTCTCATCTTCCTGGTTCTGATCAAACATCTTTTAGAACAGCTTCCTGACAAGGGAGCCTCCCTCACACGGTCAGGGAAAGCGGGCCTGGCATTGCATTTTCTGTTGAGACAAAGCACAACAAACTCCCTCCCCAGCGACTGCCTGATAAAGGAGTAAATTGACTGTACAAGGTGATACGTCTGATAGGTCATTCTTGCGCATGCACTAGAAACACCTTCTATTAAGAACAAAATGAGGACAAATTTGTTATGCACCTTTTGTTATTTTTAGATTGCATTGACTATTTTTTTCCCTTCAGGTTGGAACCTCTTATCCTGAACTTCCTAATAAACAGGAGTGACTTAGAAAGCGTTTCATCGTGTTGACCTTTACTTAATTTTCTACGCCAGTGGAAAAAAAACTATCAGGGAGGACCAATCAACACTTTAAATACCCCGTGTGTATATGTTATGCTTATAAATAGATGTGGGTGCAGCTTTTGAGTGTATTTTTACCAGCCCGTGTAAGGGTAAAGGACTTATTTAAAAATATATATATGTCTCTATATTTATCTGTTTCTGAGAATGGGGCAAAGTGGTTCATTTAGGACCATTGTGGTTCTGGAGATCATGTGGCTGCTAAAATGTTAAAACTGGGTAGTGTTCTAAAAATAATAATATTCCGCTGTGGCTTGCCTTTGGTGAGAGCTTTGCGTAGGGCAATTAGACAAAAATGATATTCTGTTGCCGATTTCCTCTTTAGCAGAAGGCAGCGGCCGGTAGTTGAACTAAAAGTGTCTGCAGGGCCAGAGAAATACCACAAGGAGAAGCACCCGTTGGGGAGAAGCACCTTTTAACGTTCGGAGATTTTTCTTTTAATTTTCTTCAAACGTTCGAAATGTGTAGGAGGGTAGGTCGCGCAGCTGTTCGTTGCAGCTTCTCCTCTGGCAGGCTGCCAGGAAAATCGGAAGGCTGCTGGAGTCCCTGACTTGGCCCATAAATAGCGACAAAGCGCTGGGTTTTGAAATGCCCGTGTAGCTCATTGACCGTGCGCCATGGCTGGGATGCTAATGGTTTATGTGGCCTGCAGGTGACAGGAAGATTTCTGCAGGCAGGGCTTTGTTGTAAATCCAGTCTGCTGCGCCGCCTCATACCATCAGAGGTGGTTTCTAGGTGATCACCAGCTTTTTGAGTTACGGCGAGGGGCGCCAAGGTGAATGATGGCTTGGCCTAACACAGCTGTTGCTCCGGGGGCGTGTGGAATTCCAGAAGACGCCTTCAAAGAGATTGCGCCGCGGAGATGTTGGAATCAGAAATGAGGCCCCAGTTGTGTACCAAGCGGGGACTCTTCGTGATGGCACTGTAAGAAATGCTGTGAACCTGTAGGTTATTTTTCTAGAGCTGCCGTGGACATGCGGTTAATTCATCCAACACACACGGATCTTCCTTATTATTCTTGTTTGTTATGAACAGCAGTTATGTCTTGTTTCAGCAAGGGACTTCAGTTCCACAGTGGCCTCATACCTATCATCTCACTTTATCCTGTACCAAGTGGCAGATATTTATAGCGGGGGCTGTGGGCTTTTGAGGGGAGCCACTGGGCTCCTTTTGAAGTGCATCGTGTGACAGGCACAGTTGAGAGTTAATTAAAAAGACACATTCTCTGTTCACTAGGCACTTAGAGGAAAGAAAGACAGGAAAACTGTAGATGCTAAGCCTGTAATAGTTCTCCTCCAAAAGGCCCTTTACAAAGAAAGAAAAAAGGGGTGATATTTTTGTGTGTGTGTGTGTGTGTTTCTCATCTTGGTGGACTTGTTCCTGGAGCATTAACATTGATAAACAACAACGTACCCAACGACATTAGTATGCACTTGGCCCTGTGCTTGCTGGCGCCTCTCCTGAGTTCCCTCATTCAGTGCTCACAGCGGCTGACTGTGAGCTCTGCTTTACCAGAGAGGAAACCGTGCGCAGGAGGAGCTGCTGGGAAAGGCATGGGTAGGACTTGAATCCAGGCGGTTTGGTCTTCTTGGAAAAGTGCAGATCTCTCTGTTGAGGGGGATATTGTTATTTCACGATTCCAAAATATCTTCTGGGAACCCCCTTGCTTCCCAGATGAGGTACAGATGAGATACTTAGAGAGGAATCTAACACAATTTCTTTCTAATGGTAAGTTACCAACCTCACTGGGCAGGTTTCTATCATCATCATCTTTTTTTTTTTTTTTTTTTTTGAAGTTTGAGAAGGCCAGAAGAGAGATCAGTGGGGGTGCAGCACAGTTCTGAGGGGGAGGTCCCCAAAGACCTCTGAGAACTCTGTGCCAAAGGATGTCATGGAATCTTCTAACCTTAGAAGAGCAGGGCAGTGGTATGGGCTGAGGCAGGGTGAGGGGTCTGAAGAGCTGAGTTGGAAAATAGGGAGTTTTCATAGAATCCTGTCTGGGCTTTGTTTTCATCCTTTGTAAAATAAGGACCATCACATACTTTTTTTTGCCTGTTTCAGCATATTCCTTGGAATTGCCTAGATTGTTCTCTCCTCTGAGCCTTTGCGTATACTGTTCCTTCTGTCAGGAGTAACCTTCCCAGATCTTTGCAACGTCCCTCACCATGCTCACAGGTCTGCTTGGGGAAAAGTCTTTCTGAGCTACATTGCTAAAGTAGCAGCTCTCTACTCTTGAACTTCTACTGCATCATTTTCTTTCACATTTTTATTGTTTATTATATTCTTAGGATTCTTATTACTTTTAGAAAACATCTCTTTGTTTGCTTACTTGTTGGTCATGCATGAGCCCAAATGCACTAGAATGTCAGCCTCTGAAAGCAGGGAGCATGACCATCTTGTTACCCATGCAATCCCAGTGCCTAGAACTGCACCTGGAGTAGAGAAGACACCTAATGAATATCTACTGAAGGAATGAATGAGCAAGTGATTAAATGAGTTATCTCGTTGGAGGGTTATTTGTGATAAAGTAAAGAGAATCACATATACAAGCGTAGTACACTAGTAAGTATCAAGCTCACATACAGTGCAAACAAGGGGGCAGATCTGCTCAGGATATTGGGACGTGGCCATGTGCTTCACCAGGAAGCCTGCTTCCGGGGCTGCATATAGACTTTTCTCTCATCTGTTGTGTCTTTTCCAATAACTGGAAGATAACAGCTAACTTAAAATTAAAGGGCTCTCCCCCACTGTCCTCACCATAATGCTGGAATCGAGTTAGTAAATTTCTTGCATATGTTCTTGATTGGAATTGAATAAAAATCAATGTAAAGTGAAACCCCAAGCCTTCCTTTAGATCTTCCTTTAGACAAAGTTTCATGTCTCTGATCTTGTCAAGGAGGACAGTCAAAGGGAGGATGTGTAGGGTCAGTCTTTGGATCAAAGGGAGCTCAAGAATAGCTGTTAATGATTTTCTGATACTTGGTCCGCGCGAAAGTGCTACATCACTGGTCTATGAAAACGATTGCATTTCTGGTAGCCATGCAGAGACCTCATTTTACTGGGAGCTGTTTGAGAGCTTCTTAGATACACCCTCACCTTGCAATCAAATGTATTTGGAATAATATGAATCCTGGTGGCTAATGTTCAGACTCAGAGAGCCCTCCAAATATGGGACACACTTTCAAAAAAGACTGGAGCTGAGATGTTTGTCTCCACATATCCCATGGGCAGAATGATGGGCACCAAGATACTTAATTTTTTGCAAGCCACAGGGTTTTCCTGAGCATGGATGTCTGTGTTTGCTACCTCTCCTTTACCACCCCTCACCCCAGAAAAAAATGTTTATTTAAATATTGCTCCATCCTCACAAGCACTTTTATTATTTACAGATTTAAAAAAATGACATCATTACTTTTCTTCTGAATTTTTTAAAGCGACAATTGTGCAATTAAATTACTGAATTCATTTATATTTAATTGTGCTTTTGGTTTTAATGTGCTATTGGACGGCATTTCTTTCTGAGGCTGTTAGTTTTCCACGCAACATGGAGAATCTAAGGCTTTATCAAGGAAATATATTACACGGGCAAGACAAAGTCTCATTAGTGTTATTTATAGCATGCTGAAACCTCATTAGGGGAAGGTATGCTGGATTCAAAAATGCATTACCGGGAACGCTTTGTTTTTTTGTGCGGGAGAAATTGCTTGTATTGAGTTTCTTTGTCACCAGTGTAGTGGCTACTGGATATTTTGGTTTCTTAAAGTATGAAATAAATTAAGTTGGAAGAAAAGAGTAATTAATCCACAAGCAAGTATAGCCTCCTCATATTAGCAGAATGGCCTACGCATGGTTCTAAGGAATTTCTATTTACCCACATACCTTATCCTCGGCCAAACATGAATTTATAACTTGTTTCACTTCAGGTAAAAAGCAGTACTTTTCAGGGCAGTAGTTTGCCTCTTAAACAGTAATAATGTGCTTTTTGTGCATTTCAGATCAGGGGTGAGTGAAACCTGAGGTGCAAAGCCGCAAATTTCACAATTCAGGAAGTTCTATTTGTTGTAACATGAGCCACACATTCAGTCCTGTGTAAAGGTTGTCCAGGAGGCGTGCCGGGGGACTGGGGTTTGAGGCAGATGGGGACAAAAGAATGAGTCCCTGAGTTGTTCGAGTGAACCTCATTTGGAGTGTGTGGGTGCCTGATGAGATGGAGCACGGAAGTGTGTGACTGTCGCAGTTAAAATTTTGCTTTTTGCCAAGACTTGGCCTTGCTGCCCGGTGGGATAGGGGGAGTAATTCAGACCCAGCCACCGATTTTTCTGCTCCATTTTCATCCTGACTGTGGTTGTTTATTGTCATCTGTCTTTGGGAGAAAGGCTGTATCCGTAAGGAATCATGTCCGCTGCAGGATTCAGAAAACACAACTAATATGATATAAGTACATTTATTATTTACTTAACAGGTGCTGTAGGTGGTCTTAGCGTTTTGTTCATTAGCTCAGCCATGTCATTAAGAATTCACATTCTTTCCATCCTTCTCTGTTGTTCTTAGCGTTTTTCTTCTTTATGCTGCTGCCATGTGACTTCAAGGTAGCTGCCACAGCTCTCGAGTATCATGTCCTCACACTAAGTGTTGCAAGCAGAAAGGGAAGGACAGGGACGAAGGTTTTCTAATTTTGTATATATATATTTTCCCATAGAAAGGAAGCTCTTCTCTTAAACTCTCCAGGCTTCTCCTTATATTTCATTGACCAGAACTGGTTCACTTGATCCTCTCCCCACCAAACAATTTACTATTTAGCAATAAAATTACTAGCATTGGTCTAGGGTGTGGAGAGGGATCCGTGATTCCTAAGATCAAGGGTCCTCTTTATAAGGAGAAAGTGGGCTATTGGATAATGAACATCCAATATTTGTTATCTGCCTTGATGGCCACAGAGCAATTTATAAGATGGTTTTTGAACAACAAATATTTTCACTAGTCACATTTATAATCATATACTTTGGGCCAACATAAGAGAAGGTTTTCTTGTTTATCCTTCATCTTTTCTTCCTTCTATTCACCCATTTATCCATCCACCCACGTATCCATCTACTCACCTAACCACATCCCCATCTACTGAACATATGAAGAATAGCTACCACTTAATAGGTACATATTAATTGCTTTGTGGAGCAGAGAGATAAGCCAGACGTGATTTCTGCTCTAAAAGGAACACATATATTTTAGAGATCAGACACATGCCCAAGTAACTGTAATTCCAGATAGAAAGTATGAATTGACCTGGGAATTCAGAGGTGGGAGAATTAGGGAAGCTTTCTGGAATAAGAGGGGATGCTAACATTTTACATCTGACACCCATATTAAACTCAACAGTCCTTTTGGCAGCCTTCTTATTGGAAAAAATTTCCTTGTTTCTCTCATGAGTTATTTTTTGACAGCTTTTTCTTCTGCCCTAGCTTCCTGTGGCCACCAGTGACACATGTAGGTGTGAAGTGGTCACTGGTTAAGAAAGGAGTGGTGATAGGGTAAGAGGTGGGTTTTGCTGCTCTTTTGCTTCACTTGATAATGAGTACATTTGAATTTGTGGACGGATTGGGTGGCTGGTTTTGATGAGATTGCTATTGGAATTATGTCACCAATGACTCCAAGTGATGCATCCGGAGCAAGCTCGCTACAGCAAAAACCAGGAGGAAAATAGAAATCATCAGCCACATTAGTGGTGATGAATGGTTATGGCATTGACGCGGGGGTTTTCTTTTTTTTTTTTTTGTCCTCTTGGAAGCAGACAGCCCTGTACCTAGCTACATTTCCAAGACATAATGACATAAATAGCTCCTAGGTGTACATCTACAAGTGGCCTACCTGCCAGCTTAGACGCAAAGTCGGAAGCCATTTAGGGTAGAGGGGCAAACTTGAAGCTTGTGGGTCAAATCCAGCCTGCAGTCATATTTTGTTGGGTACAAAGTATTTTAAAATGTGAGGTTTCAAAAAATAAAAGTTCAGATTTTGAGCTGATTTAAAAAAAAAGGAAAGACAGAAATTCTGGGTCTACATCACCGCACGGCAACAATCGCCTGGAACTAAGAAACTCCATCTGCTTTGAACAGGGTGTGCCCTCTGGAGTTGGCCACAGTGCCTGCCGTTCCCTGTTGCCTTTCACTGGCTCTGCTTGATTCTCCCATATTCCCTGGGGCACGATGGGAACTTTGGACTTTGGCATCTCTGCCTTAGAGGTTGTAGTTCAGATTTAGGAAACACAGAACAGGTATACTCTATCCATTTAGAAATGATTCTACTTTTATTGTCTTTCACAATTCACGAAACTTACCACTGTCT
Source organism: Macrotus californicus (assembly GCA_007922815.1). Classification (NCBI taxonomy): domain Eukaryota; kingdom Metazoa; phylum Chordata; class Mammalia; order Chiroptera; family Phyllostomidae; genus Macrotus; species Macrotus californicus. Next base: position 43,020 of record VMDR010003362.1, read on the forward strand.
TCCAAAGGCTTTATTTATTTTTTGTCTAAAGTCATGAGTAACTTCATATTTGAATTGCTAGTAGCCATCTTTATAATGTGTTGATATTTCAGTTAGGGTTCTTTATTTTTTTTTTGCTTTTTTATTTATCAGTTACAGTTTACTTTCAATATTATTTTGTATTGGTTTTAGGAGTACAGCATAGTGGTTAGACAGTCATACACTTTACAAAATGTTCCCCCCTGATGAATTCAGTACCCACCTGGCACCGTATATAGTGATTATAATATTATTGACTATATTCCCTATGCTATATTTTACATCCCCATGGCTACTGTGTAACTACTAATCTCTACCTTTTTTTTAAAGATTTTATTTATTTTTAGAGAGAGAAGAAGGGAGGGAGAAAGAAGGGGAGAGAAACATCAATGTGTGGGGGGCCCTCACCAGGGACCTGGCCTGCAACCCAGGCATGTGCCCTGACTGGGAATTGAACCGACAATGCTTTTAATCTGTACTTAATAATCCCTTTACCTTTTCACCCAGTGCGCCCAACACCGTCCCCTTTGGCAACCACCAGTCTGTTCTCTATCTATGAGTCTGTTTAAATTTTGTTTGTTCATTTGTTTTGTTCCTTAGATTCCATATATAAGTGAAATCATATGGTGTTTGTTTTTCTCTGACTTATTTTACTGAGCATAAGAACCACTAGGTCTACCCATGTTTTTAACGAAGTAAACCTGTCTGAGCAGGATTAATACAGCAAAGTGCATGTATGAACGGACACATGTACACACATGTGCACACACATATATGAACTCTCTACTGGGAACCATTTTGGAAGGTAATTAACTCTTTCAAGAACTGTCATTAAATGATCCCAAGAGGCTTGAAACAGTTAATGCACCTCCCAAGTTAGCAATTTACTTCTTTGAGGCCCTACGGATTACAATCTTATAAAACTGGTGTGAGTTATTGTGTTGTTACCATTGCTGTTAAATAGTAGTGATAATGGATTTCTGTAGTACCTTGACATCACATAGCTAAAAACAATTGCATTTAAATATCAATTTAATTTAATGTGAAACTGTGTTTTGTCTAATTGTTGTAGCTAATTGCCATCCTTTGGAAGCAGTTTCCACAACATTTTTATTAATGGTCTGGTAGCAAGTTAGATGTTTGGAAGTTTCTTGCATGAAGTATCATGCAGCCTGAATTTATGTGTGTCAAAAATATCTCCTTAAGTGTATTTACTAGCTGATGTGTATATAATGTATGACCTGCTGAAGATTAGAAGTGTCAGTGGAGTGACCGTGTCTTTGAATCATATGTGTCTGGAGAGTGTTTATGAGGGTAAGATGAAGGCTTCAAATAATAAAGTCAATATACAGAACAATGAGAAGAGAGAGCTGGCTTGCCCACCCCTTCTGTCAACTAGGATTCTCGGTTAACCACCGATAGGTGTTCAGTAAATACCCAGAAATCAAAGAGTACTGTAATAAGTAATGTTTGCAATAATCTTCCTGAGACAATGCAAGATATATGTCAGAGTAATGCTAAAAAAACCAAAACAAGATGAAATACCTTAAATGCTTACTCCCTTAAACCCTTAAGGAAAGAAATTGTCAACAAGTCAAAGTCGGTAAAAAATAAACCAATATTTAAGTTGTTTATGTAAAATGACCCGACAGACTGACAGGCTTTAAAGTCAGAAGACCTACTTTCCAGACCTGATTCTTCCTCTTTTTGACTGTGGGACCTTAAGCAAGTTATTAGGCATTTCTGAGTCTTTTCCAATTTCCCTTCTTTAATAAAGATAGATATATCTCATAGGGCTGCTGAGAAGTTTAAGTAAGATGATTTATGTGTAGAGCTTGCATAGTGCTGGGCACACTGGAAAGGCTTAATTGTGCTTGTCAAGTGTCAAGTCCTATTTCTTTGGAAGAAGAAAAGCTTTTTTGCACCTGTATGTTAGGAATTTTCCAGAAATGGCCAATATTATTGTACTGAACACAGGAAAATGAACTGGTTGTTCCTACCTATGTTTCTTGCCTTGTCTGAAAATGCCTATTTGGCTGTCAGCATTGGGGACCTTCTTTCCTAATGATGATTTTCCTGAAGATTTGGTGATTTTTGTTGCAGGGCTGGGGTAGGAGTAGGTGGGTTTGGAGCTGAGACTTGAAGTCCTGTAGCACTAAATTAAGTGATTTAGACAGGTGTTTGTTTAGTATGTGCAGCTCAGGCAACCTATCCGTGTCTTCATGACTCCCTATTAAGGTCAACCTGTCCCTAAAAGCCACGGGTTGAGATATAATAGTTCCCCCTTATCCATGATAGATATGTTCTCAGACCCTGAGTGGATGCCTGAAAGCCTGGATAGTACCCCAAACTACTATATTTT
>VMDR010003362.1:45499-73499 GCA_007922815.1 Macrotus californicus
CCTCTTTTCTCTCTCTCTCTCTCTCAACTGATCTGATAACCCAGACAACTTTGTGTCCCAAGTGGGATGGAGCAGATGGTGCAAGATTTTATCATGCTACTCAGAACAGTGAGTAATTTAAAACTTATGAATAGTTTATTTCTGGAATTTTCCATTTAATATTTGTGGATTATGGTTCATTGCAGGTAACAGAAACTGTGGAAAGAGAAACCATGGAAAGTGAAACCATGAATGACAGGGTAGTGTATTGGAAATGAAGTAGGTCATATCCAACTGTTAAGTTAATATCTGGTTTTGTTTTTGCCACAGTTGGATCACTTCCATGCATAATATGGCCCGTTGGTCTTCAAACCTAAGGCTAAGTCATGTGGTCCAGATGGGTAGGGTCAACCAGCTGGCTAGTTTATGGCACTGGCATCTAGGCCAAGTTGCTCAGGCTAGCTGTGCTAGACAGCCGAGCACCAGGCAAGCACAGAGATGGTGTGGAAGGATGTGCAGTCTGGTTGCCACTTGTAAGAAGGATGGAATGCTCAGATGGCAGAATCAGAGACCCCTGCTGTGAGATGAGTGCTAGGAGCCCCTCCTCCCCTCACGTCTCACCCCTTCTCTTGGCTCCTGGGGCTCATTCCTTGTCCTTCTCCTCCGTGGGGTTTCTGCACTCATCTGCAGCTGCGGGGGGTGGGGGTGGGGTGGGGGGGAGGATCTCTGGCTTTGTGCCACCACTTCTAAGGAGGCAAAGGTAGACCAGGGAATGGAGTTTCAGTGACAGAGGCTCAGTGAGCCCCACCCCCCTTCTCTCACATCCTTGAACTTGCTCCTCCCTCCCACCTCATTGCTCACATCTGTTGTGGAGGCTTAGGAAGGAAGAGAGGTATGGGCTACGTTACTACTCAGCATCTCTTTTCAATGTCAATTGTGGGAATCAATAATTGAACAGTGAGATTTAAATATGAAGTGCCATATGAATGCTAAATAGACTTTCAATTGAGGAGGACTCTGATGTTTCAGATATCATAAGGAAGGATGGGTATACATAGATATAAAGGCTTATTCTATAAATATCATGACAAAGTAATATATTCATTTGTTCAACAAATATTTATTGAGTGCCTGAGTGCCTCTTAGGAGCCAGGTATTATGGCAGGTGGTAGAGATACAGAAATCACAATCAACTCTGCATCCACGCCCAAAGGACTTATGTGCTGATGGGGAGAGATAGGCAATAAGCAAAGGAGTACATAAAATATATAATATTACAAAATAATATTAAATGCTATGAAGAAAAATAAAGCAGAGGGGATAAGGAGTTGGGGAAAGGTGAAACTTTAAATGGGATGAGCTGGATAATTTTATTTTAATAATTAATTCTTACTAAGGAGTTTAGATTCTCCAAATTAAAATCTATTTCAACCTAGGATAAAGAATTCTTTTCTATTATATAGATATTCTTTCTAGAAATGGCACTATGGTTACAGATGTGTGTGTGTGTGTGTGTGTGTGTGTGTGTGAGAGAGTTTTTACAGCTGCCAAGTTAGGATTTCTGTTTTCACCAATACTTCTAGGCTCCACTAATTTACTAATCCTTTTTTCCAATTCTTTCTAGTTATTTCAGCCTTCCTTTTCCTATCTCATTCTTTCAACATATCTTTTCTGCTTCCTAGTTTAGTAGCATCTTCTAACCACTGTGTATCTCCTAGAGAATCAAATTTAGAGGCCCTTGAAAACTCACTGAAGAACACCAGGCTCTACTGGGTGTGCGTGAATATGCTCACAGCCGTGACATAGTGGTCAAGAGCCCAGACTCTGGAGTCAGGGCTGAGATCCTGGGCAAGTTATTTGATCTTTCTGGACCTCAATTTCCTTGTCTGCAGAATGAGGATAATGATTCCTCCTTCATAGCGCAGTGATGTGAATTAAATGAGAAGACCCAAGGAAAATGTACAGCATGCTGCCTGACCTGTAATATGCTTAAGAGGTGTTAGGTGCTCACATCCTGACTTTTTCCTCATTCTAAATTTTGGAAGATAATTAGTATAGTTCTTATTTTATTTATTTATTTATTTATTTATTTATTTATTTATTTATTTATTTATTCATCCATTTATTTATTTATTTACTTATTTTATTTTAGAGCTAGCATAGATTATGGTAATCATCTGGTTTAGTGGTTTGCAAATAGTCATTATTTTTTAAAGCTATTGAAGGAACCCTATTTTTCCAAAAGAAATTCAGCATGGAACTTCAGCCCCTAAGGAAGATCAGTGGGATTAAGCTTGTTGAAATGGGAGCAAGAAGAGTCTGCATCCTGCCCATTCAGCTTGGTCCCTTGGGACCTCAACCTTCTCTTGTCTTCCCACAACAGCCTGCAGGGCACTTCTGAGAAAGACTAGGGATTCTCAGGTCTTTTAGAGCAACCAAAGAAATTCGTCAGAGGGATGGTGACTCTAATCTTCCCTCAAATGCTGTCTATTGTTAAATCCTCTTTGTAAACAGTCCATGTCGTTTCCTCCCTAGAAATACTGGGGGTGGGAACTGACAGTTTGGATTTCTCATGGACCTACTTCATCCCATTCCCTTTTGATATTCTAATGAACTTTTCTTTCCAAGATCACCAGAGGCTATCTACCTGGCGAATCCAGTGGATTTTTCATCCTGCTTTATCTCTATGCAGAATCTGCAACTGACCATCTCCTTCTGAGACTCCATCACTCTTGAGGGCCTGAAGCATCTCAATGATGTTTCCTAAATGATAGCTTTGATTGTGTCACTCCCTTTCTCAGGAGCCCTCCATGGCTCCCTATTGCCTATAGAATCGAGTACACACTCTGTCATAAAGCATTTTTTTAACCTTAAATTTTATGACTGCCCTGGATTATCTGAACATGCTCTTGACCTCCCACAAGGTGGATTTTAGAGTTGAGAAAGTTTACTTAAATGAAAAAATAAGGGTGAAGTTAGGGAACATGAGAATGAGAAAGGACCCTTTGTGTGGACCTGGTAAGATGGGTAAGATTTAAAATGGTAGAGGCAGCAGCAAGAGCATGAGGACATAATGTAAGTATTTGCCTTTATTAATCCCACTAGATCGAAGTGATTTGAGACCAGGGACTGATGTGCCATTCATCTCTGGAACACCCACAGTACTGGACTCAGAACTCTGCTCACCGTAACCCTGAAGAAGTGAATGCATGAAAGAAAAAGTGACCAGCTGAATCTGAAGTGTAGCGAAATTAAAACATGTGCGCTAGTTAATATAGCCTATTAATAAATAGATTAAACCCTTTGAAAAATGAAAACTAATATAGAAATGTATTTTTATTATCTAATTCCCTAATGTGTGTTTTGTTTTATAAGTGATATGATTATGTTATTACAATATATTTGTCTTCATTAATAATTTTGTCAGAGGAAAGCCAGTGTCCTGTTGGAATTATTTGTATATCTGAGCTTTTCATTATGGATTTTCCAAAGGAAGCTATATCAAGTTTTTTTTGCTGTTTTTGTTTGTTTGTTTGTTAAATAATACTACATCACAAAGCACTCTAAAATTTAGTGACCTGAAGCAACCACTATTTATTGTTTCTCATGACTCTAGAGCCAGTTCTGCTAGTTTAAGCCAGGCTCAGACAATCTCAACTGGACCCATTCTTTTGTCTGGGGTACCTGGTGGCTCAGCAAAGAGCTGGCAGGTCACAAAATAGCCTTGACTCTGCTCCGACTGATCCCAGGCTAGCCTAGGCTTATTTTCTTGGTGAAGGCAGACGAAAGAGAGAGAGAGAGTGAGCAGAAGCAGTGGACAAGGCCACTAGGCTCAGGTCACACACACTGTCACATCCACACATCCTACTGGCTAAAGCAAGAGACAAGGCCACCAAGATCCAAGGGATGGGGAGATAGATTCCATTTCTCGTGGGAGAAGCTATAGAGTCACATGGCTAAGGGCGTGGATACAGGGAGGGGCAGAGAACGGGACATTCATCTTTGCATTCACTATCCCACAGGAGTTCTACATACTTGGTCATTTTTTTTCTTGAGACTATGAAAGAGACCAGGGAAGATGGGCATCATTCCAGCTTACAAGACCATGAGCTTCCTTTGGTCTCATCAGTACTCAAGCAGCTACTTGAAGGTGCTCAGAGTACTGCCGTTCAGCCAGCTCCTGAAGCTGATTTAGCTGTTTAAAGACTAATGCTATACTCTGTCCTTTTCATGCCCTCTTAGTTTCTTATCTTCTAACACAGGAAATGATAGATCAGTTGATTTGTTGCCTTTGTGTCTATAATAAGTACAGAAAATAAAAGACTTTGTGAGGTTTATAGGAAGCAGATCTGTAGAAAAACAAAAAGAGGTAACTCTGGTTTGCCTTTCTCTTGGCTTATTTCTTAAAGGCAAAGTCTAGAAGAAAGTAGAGTCTTCAGGATATTGTTTGGTATGGGAAGGATCTAACTAGGTGTGTGAAGACATCTGGGGGGGGGGCAGTGAATGGAAGTGCTGATCCGGAGTATTGGAAGGTATGAGAAAGAAGGGACTGATCAATAGCTATTTTTCCGGTGTGGAGCATAATTTGTGCCAGGCTGCTGAAATGAGTTAGCGCTTCATAGTTAGTGGCTGTGAGCACATTTCTTTACTGCAGCACTCTCCAAAACGTTTGCCATCAACAATTCTAAAAGGCTGTGAGTGACTCACAAGCTGAGTAATGCACCGGTGCTTCGTGAGCTGGGGCCTCTTTTCCGAAAACCTTCCCCTTGGACATCGTGTCTCTATATTTACGTCCCGGGCTTGGCTGCGCCTCAAATCAGATGGTATTCTTGCCACCTTGTTTGGAGCGTCCTCTTTTGCAAGTTGCCCTTTTTTTCCTTTGGGGCTTGCCTGGTTCCCCTACTCAGTTCTTTGCTAAGCCCTAAGGAAACACCGTTCTCTTGCTGTTCACAGCGTAGTCCAGGGACTAAGAGCATAGGTGTCATCGGGGAGCTTATACACTTCTGGCCCCACTCCAGACCTATAGAATCAGAGTCTGGGCTTGAACAAGGTCCCCATGGGATTCGCGCGCACACAACAGCACGAGGAAACACTACTATTCCACCAACATTGATTTTTGCCCCTGCTATTTCTGTTCCCTCACTGTTAACTTCCTCAAGGTCAGAAAATTCCCCTTACCTTAGATCTGAAACTGATCTGCGACTTTTCACTAACGTCTCTCTGAGGGATTCCAAAGAGAGATGGGCTGGCTACACTGGCATGGATTGAAATAGTCTCATGAAAAGATATATACTGGGGTGGGCAAAAGCTGGTTTATAGTCATAATACAAGTAAATAATATAATAATTCATAGATAATAATACAAGAATAAACTGTGAGCTTTGTGTACTCACAACTGTGAGCCTACGTTGGCCCACCCCTGTATTTTTTTTTTACGGCTGTGTATTGATTTTGGTCATTGGAAACTGGGGGTGGCTATGAGGTCTTCTTCCTCTGCAAAGTGGTGTGAGCCACAAGGAAGTCTGGAAATTAGACACTTACAAAAGCAAAGGCCACGATATCTTACCTTTGCCATACCCTAGGGGTAATCGGGAATTTCTGCCAGAGGAGCAGGTGCTGCCTGTGATTAGAGGCATCTTAGACATATGATCGGATTTAAAGAGCCCCCACTTGAGTGAGTTATATTCACTCATTAAGTATATTCCACAAATCACGGGCCACGCACTGAGCCAAGCATCATATACTCATGATATGATTTAATCAGCCCAGTGGAGTATGACTGCCATTTTACAGATGACAAAATTGAAGCTCAGGGAAGGGAAGCAAATTGCCCAAAGTTGCACAGCTCGTGAACTGCAGGATTTGAAAGAGCCTACATTCTTCAATTTTATATGGTTTCTCCAACTGGAAATTCCTTTCTTTGGTTCTAAAAGGCTTTTTCCTCTGGATTTACCAGGCACGTATTTTGAGAGGGGGCATTACAGTCAGCTAATTCCTGACCTTCTTCCACAATGGGACTCAGGTATTTTGAGTTCCCCACCCCCATCATTGTCTTTGTTGTCTGTTTCAAATGGTGCCTCCAGCACGACACCCATTTTGATACCTTCCAATACAATGCTACCTCTCTCTTTGAATTCTGATGCCTGGGTTGTCTGGAAGCTTTACTTACTTGTGGAATTATCTAGCACCTTCTGTAACAAGGAAGTTCCATTCTTTTCTCCCCTCTGCAGCCTTTGCCCTGTCTGGCACCATGCCTGCCACATCACACACAACACATATTTGTTCAGTGAATTGAACCTGAGCTGATTTCTCTCTGCCGGGGACCTTGGGAGTGTCAGAACTCTGGCTGGGCAAAAGGTTGTGAACAGAAGAGAATTTCTCTACACAGACTATTTCACACTTTCACTCAAGGCCAGCCCAGATTTCTCTTAAACTTCAGTCCACAAAGAACCGAGGCAGAGGGGTTGATGAGTAGGAGACAGAGCATGTTGGAAAACTTCAATAGCCACCCTGATGGGCCTCTGAGAAAAGGGGAATCCGTCTGATTGTATTTGCTCCTTAAAAATCTCAACTAGAAAGAAAGCAGAAAATATTTAAAACTTCCTCTTGGAAAGCTATGCTGCCTTTGATTTTTCAGGATGTCTTCAAGTGATTTGGGTCTATTTTTAATACCCGTGAGACATGATGTTGTAAGGAGAGCTAAATATAGGGGCCACATCCCCATTTCTTTTATTCATTGGCCTTAATCTTCTTAAGAAGAAAAGAAAAGGCATACCGTATTTCGCCACCGAGTTGTGACGTTTGCCCTGATGGGTTCTGATGAAAGAAAATTCATAAATACTGTGTCGGAAATGAAGATAATGAATGGATTCTTTGTGGAGGAAATGTTAAATGGGAGTTTATGCTAAATCTCCCCTGCCTGCTGAAGACTTTGAGATAGTTCCCTTCCTTTTCCTCAGGGTCCTTTGGGGACAGCCAGCCTGTGTTACTAGAGCAAGCTTGAGCACCCTACCAACAGCATCCAGAAGAGCAGGGCACTCAGCCAAAAATAACACAGCCTCAGAGCAGCAGCTCTAATTCTAGTTCATTATAAATGTACACGTCTTCTCCTTCTCCTTCTTCTTAAAGAAGGCATTAAGTATATGTTAAAAACAAATAATGTTATGTGTACCCATCAGACCAGAAGGAGAGACTAGGGCTTCTTGTGACAGCTGTAAGCCTGTGGGATCTGTTGGACGACTCTGCTTTCTCTGTTCTATGTGTTTTTCTCATGCCTTCCCACACACCTTCAGGATCCATCATTTCCACTTGTCTTGGGTGGATCCCCATGTTGTCAACATCTGGGATGTGGCTTGGAAAAGTCTCTGGGGTGAGCCTTCAATCTGGTGCTGATCCCAGTAGTTGTGGAGGCTGATAAAGAAAGGAAGGCAGTTGGGAGTGTGGTTAACAGAATGGGCTCTGGAATGCCCCTCTTGGTCCTGGCCTCACTCCTGCAAAGGCATGAAAACTTTGGAAAGCTATTCAACATTTCCATGCTTCAGTTTCCTCATCTGTAAAATAACAATCATGAAGCTTTCTCACATTGTTGTTTTAAAGACTGAAGCACGTGGCACATAGGATGCACTGAACATCCTTTAGCCTTCAAGTCTACTATTGTAATAAAGGTTGACTATTCTGGAGCTGTGAAATGTTTCAAGCCCCTGGTTGGGTACGTATTTGCTATGTTTTAGTGACCACCTGCCAAATGGTCTTGGTTTAATTTGGTTTCCAGATCTGTTCACAGTCCTGATTCCCAGTGTTGTTTTAGGTGGAGTGGCAGCTTCAGCTTTAGATGAGAAGCTGCATCTACAACAGATGTTGTACCTGTGCTCCAGGTGGGCTGCTTCTTGGAGAAGAGGTCTTTCACTCTGCTTCTTCTGCTGTTCCTCAGTGAATAAGAGCCACCCATATGCCCTGCCTGAGAGATAGATATGCAGCTGAAACATTGGAGGATTTCTTCCAGTGAACTAGAAACCCAAAGGTCTTGAATAGAAACTCTTTCTGCCCAAGAGCAAGAAATATAGTCTCCACCCACTCCCTAAACCTTCCAAAAGCTATACTTTATAATCTCTGTGTGCTATGCTCCTGTCCCTCTGTCTACAAGAAAGGCAGCTCTCCCAAGGGGGACAGCTTTGCTAAACACCATTCAAAAGACGGTTAACATTGCTGCTGATCTCTGGTTGGTCTGCCTCTGAAGAGAAACTTTGGGGAGATAGCCTTGTAGTTATTAGGTCAGAAGGACCCTTGCTTCCTCCCCGGCCCCCCAAATTGTCTATTTATACAAATCATTGACTGGAATCTAGCAGAGGAGAATTTATTGGTCTGTGTGAATCTCAGTGTCTTATAGGCATCCATGGATATTTGGATTTCAAAATGAATGTAAAAAACAAAAAGAATTCAGAGGTCAGAGTACCATGAAGTATTATTACTGGTGCTGAGGTCTGCACTGCTGTAGAAACATTTCAGAATCTGTTTTATTTTAAAACATTACACCCAAAACCTCCAACCTAGATTTTGTCGTAAGGGTTGGGGCAGGGGCTCCATGTCACTCTTTTCCAAGGACACTGCAGTCTGAGCGGGACTCCGGAAGGTGAGCTATGTCAGCACAGGACCCTGGGATGGGGTGGATCCCTGGGGTCATGCAGGCATTTTCCTTTCTCTACAGCTCAGGTCTTCCTTGTGGCTGAAACACTTTACTTGCCTGGTTATCTCCCTCAAAGGATGGTAAGGGCATGCATGTGTTTCCCGCATCTCTCAGCCACTAGCACCCAGCACCATTCTTGGCACAGACTAGGCTTTTAATTCATGCCTTTAGGATTCGTGAGCAATAAAATGATTGCTCAAAACACCACTTTGCATCTGTTTATTTATAGAGAAAGACATTTATCTTGATTTCTGTTATAGGACTGGATTTATCTCTGATGCCAGTTTAAGACCCAGAAAAACATTTGAATTTGAGTTCTGATGTTTGGTCTGCCTATACATTTATTGTGTATTTGATAGCTCTAACAGGCACATGTAAAATCTGAAATGAAGTGAATTAAATAAATTGTAGAATTTGTCTCCTTACCCTTTCTTCCTGCACCCTGAAACTGTTAAGCAATTGTGTGCTCAGTTTCATGGTTGCTAGGTTAATACATGGTCTGCATCTGCAAATTGGAGTTTGTTGTGGAACCTTGAAAAATTACGGCTGTTCAGACAGAAGCTAGAAAGTAGGAATTTAGCTCTTATTTTATATTCCTGTCATAATGCTTTCCTAGAAAAAAATAAATGAACATTCATGTTTGTCGCAAGTGTGGCCTTACCTCTAAATTACATATATTTTTTGTGGTTTTAAACCAGATCCTTGATGTTACCTTAACTTGGTTTTCATGGTTTAATTTATTTTAGCTGGTAAAGATTATTCATCACTCATTTAATTCCAAGGTTATCTATTGATTCTTTTCTCCTCATTTGGTATTTTCTGACATTTTGTGGCACTCAATATTGACTTATAATACAAAATCAGTCATCTAAGTGTTCACAGGAGGTGTCGTTCACTCGTCATCAGCTGTTTTTCTGAACTAGTAAGTGGAATGGTTATGTATGTCAAGGTTGTTGAGTGATTTAGGGGTGGGAGTCCTGCCTTTCACACCTACTGGATCATGCTTATAAAAATCCTCACATACTTTTGTACATGACATCACTGAGCAGGTTTCTTAGGGGCAGCACCACACAGTTTCTTGGTAGTGGACTCAATACTTCCCTGGAATGTTTACCAGTCATTCTGTTCTTAAGCCACGTAAATCTACCCCCTAATTTAAAATAATAATAATAATAATAATAATAATAATAATAATAATAATAAAGCTTGCTGTGCAAATAGACTTTTGAGGAAAGTCTCACTAGCCCACTGTTTTTTAAACTTAATGATTCAGCCTCATTAAAATGCAAATGAAATTCTGAGGTTTTGCATTTCTAATGAGCTCCTAGCTGCTGCTGGTCAGTAGTGTTTGAGTAATAAGTCCTTAGCCCATCTTCCAACCAAATTCCCATCCTACTTTGCTTTGACTTTGAAATCCTCAAATTGTATCCCAGATTTTCCTTCATTACAACGTTAGGATTAGGAGAAAATACGGAGAGAAGAGGTGTATCTCACCCCTGACACCATTTATATTTTGTAACAGTGATGAGAAGGTAGAATGTGTTACAAATATGTAAACTAACTGGGTAGTTTCTAATAGTCTTTGTTCAAAAATATTTGGTGGTTGGTAAAGTCAATTTCAGGAGTTTTTGAATTCATATTTTCTAAATTTATTTGTGCCCGAGGGACTTTGGCAATCTATCACCGCCTTTCCTCCAAGCCTTTCTCCTCTTCTGAGGCTCTTCTTCTTGTCCCCATCATATTCCCTGCCTGGATGAAAAGAGTTTTACTGTTCAAGCCAAACTGGAAATTCACTTGTGACAATGTTAGGAGGGAAACCTTTAGGCTACCCCTCCTAGGCGTATTTGCAAATTCAGAAAGTGACTGAAATGTTTTTAAAAGCAAAAGATATGATGGGGGGCTATTTTAGCCCCATGACAGTCTACTGGAGGATTTTTTTTTGGTGGGGAGAGGGTGTGAAGAGGGAAAATGTTTGTATTTGACTACATAACCCATTTCTCACTCATCCCGTTCATAAGATCTACTTTCCCCCTCTATTCATTAGTCCATTGGTTATTATTTCTGGGGGCTTATGACTTTGGATGGTCTTTAAAGTCAACTCTTTCAAGAAAGGATCTTTAATTACTCTCTGCTGTGCTTACCATTCGCTAAGGCAGTGTGCTCTGGGCCTCTGGGCTCCCTCAACGTCCAGGACATCACAAAGTCAGGAACAGTATATAAACATACTGAAAGGGGAAATATTATTTTTATATTGCATTGGGGAGGATGATGTATGGAATGTCTTCACCTGGTTGGACTTAGATTTGATTCTTCTCGAATCAGCGGCAGATTCATATGTAGAGGAAAATTGAGGTTCTCATCTATATGTTGTTTTTTATTACATTATTTTGCTTCGGGCTCAAACATATCAAAGTAATTCAGACACTGTGGATGAAATCATCTGATTTTCATCAATATGTGTCTACTAAATCCTTCCGATTATAGGCAGTTGGTATTATTACATAGTTATAGGCAGACACGGTAATAACATGCAGTAATTAATTGGAGTCTACATGGCTCAGAGTTATACAGCGTTTAGTTACAGCCAGGCTATTTCTCATGTAAGTGATATAAGTAGACTGAGGTATTGAAATGGATTCTGTTTCCTGGTTTGAAAATTCTAGTCTATTGCTTTCTATCTCTGTTCATTACCTGTAGGTTAACAGAAGTCCTCCGTGGTTTCCCCTTTTCTGTTCGTACAATATCTTATGTTTTCTTTCCTTTTTTCTTTTTTCTCATGGAAGCCTTTTTATTCCATACAGTTGAATATTGTTGTTGACTGATTAATCGCATAAGTTGATTAAGCTGGGGGATCATAAATCATGTATATACACAAAACATTTGGCTTTTGCTTAAAATCTATAAATGCACATTCATTCACCACTATTTTGCTACAGGGCCAAGGCCTTTTTCTCTGGAGTCTTTTTGTTGTGTGTGTGTGAGTTGTATCCCTAGCGGAACTTCTGCGAACTTCAGTATAGCTCTTTCACGTGACCTGAGACTTTACAGACAGTGGCCTTAGTAGAGAGTCTGGGTAGACTTTTATGATTCCTTCCTTTACAACAGCAATTTTTTTAAAGCAATTTTTCTTTATTGGGGCTTTCCAAAGCATTTGACTAGTTTCATGGAAAGCAACAAGTCTCTTTCCATTGAAAGTCATATTTTATAGATATACTCTTTAATTAAATTATGTAACTGCATTAACAGGCACAACTAGATAAACAGGATTGGAAACAAACACAAGTGAATCTTGCTGCGTATACAGCCCAGCTCCATGGGACTCAAAGTGTTGGGTGTGGGTATACGAGAGAGGATTCTCCCAGCCACCTGTTCTATTGGTGTAGCCTGTGGGCATCACTGTTGTCCGGTCTATAGCTCTTTTACAGAGGGAATAATAAGCATTAATTATTGTACTGAAACAGTAAACTGGAAAGAATGTTCTGTTTTTTTTTTTTTTCTTTTCTGAAATATGGCGGTCACATCAGAGTTCATCCTTGTCAAACCTGTCACTCTTATGGCAGCTGTTTTTGTTTGCTTGTTTTTTGTTTTGTTAGGGTTAGTATACAGACACCTCTGGTGTTGTGGGTTTGATCCATCATTATAGTTATTTTGTGAAGCAAATTTCTGAAAACACCCTACCATTAGTTTCCAATTTTAAAAAGGCAAAAACAGGAGTAAAAGTTTGTAATAAGATGTCTTGGAAAATTTTGTTGAGAGTGAATTTAAAGTGAGAATTCATAATAAAAGGGGGAGTGCAGAAACTCCTAAAGCTTCCAGCCCAGGTGTTAAGTGAACGTGTGCTGAAAATCTGCTCGGTGGGTGGCTGCCTACCACCTCTCTCCCACACTTGGGGACTCCTTGGCTCTGCACTTCTTTTCATCAGACCCCTGACCCCTCCACCCCAGGCTTCCTTTCATTTCTAGACTGAATATCTGCATCTAATAGAACAGGTCGAAGTGCCGTATTTTAGCATCAGAGAGTACTGCTTATGATTTAATTCGCTTGGAAAAATCTTTATTTTTGTAGTCTTTTGATTTTTGAAATGAAGTATTAACATGTTTTTATTGTATAAGTTAAAGGAATTTTCCTGAAAGTCAAGGGAGGGCTGACTGGTGATGCATTTTGTATAGATTTTTTTTTTTAATTTTTATATGCAACTCTTCCATGAGGAAAATGTTACAAATTCTAAAATGCTTTCTATTTCTTATTAGTCAGCATATTCTTAATAAGCTGCCTGTCTCAAGGCAAAAACAGTGATTGGCTGACAATGTTTGCCATTCCTTGGCTTGTAGATGTGTCACACTAACCTCTGCCCTCATTTCATGTGGCGTCCTCCCTGTGTCTGTCTTTCTGTCCACTTTCCCCGCTTTTTATAAGGACACTAGTCATATTGGATTAAGGCCCACCCCACTGATTTGTTTTAGGTTTATTACCTTTGTGCAGAGTCGATGTCCAAATAAGATCATATTCTGAAGTCCGGGGGGCTAGGACTCCAACACATGTCTTTGGGAGAACAGAGCTCAATGCACAACACAAGGCATAGTCTTTGCCACCCGAATTGGAAGACCACTAGGAACAATAGCTTTTCCCAGTGGCATCTCACAGCAGATTTGTGTTTTGAAATGTCATTGCTGGCCAGTGTTATTCATGCTTTTCTTACCCTTGGTTTTCATAGTTGAAGCTTCTTTTAATGAAAACATTTAACAAAGACAGAAACAAAACTAATTCCTTTTTGATTGCTTGATTTAAGAATAGTGAATAAAAGCTGTGAGAGTTAATAAGCTCCTGTATTCATGTGTGTTCTCATTATGTTTATATTTTGGAGATGTGCACTTTATCAGTAGTGAATTCATCCTGAGCTTCATTGATTACTTGATGCTTCATTTTGCTTTCATTAATTTCCTTGTGAAATGATAAGTAGCATTATAGTCATGCTATTCTGAGTTTGCATTCTGAGACAGAGTGATGCTGCATTATTGAACACTTTTACCCTTTCTTTTTAAAATTCATATTTCTACATCATCTGTGGAAATTGCCAAGCTTAATGCTACTCACTCATGAGTAGGAAAAACCCAGACTGTAAAAGAAGGAAGAAATAGGGGAATATGTAGGACATGGGTTGAACAAACTGGGCTGGTAATGAAATCTAGTTAAAATGTTTTAGACTTACTCGATGCTTGTGGTAAATACTATAGTAGATTACTTAATTATTCTCACAACAAGCCTGTATATTAAGGACAGTATACTGGTCAGGGTAGGCTAGGTTATAGTCATGGAATAATCACTAATCCTAGAAGTCTATTTCTTATTCCTATAATGTCGGTCCAGATAACTCTACAAGGCAACTGTTTTCTGTGAATGGGCTCAGCACTTGATATGCTTTGATATTAACTCATGTCTTACCAACAACACATGCTTTGCAGTCGCTGAAGTTAGGGCAGGAGTGGGCTGAGAGGCAAGTGCAATGATTAAGGCCTCCCCCCTGGAAGGGATATGTGCCATTTCCCTTATATTTCATTGCCCCAAACAAGTCATGGCTATGCCTGATCTTAAGGGACTTAGAGAAACGCAGTCTTGCTATGTTCCTAGAATACAGGGGAATCAGCTTTGATGAATAATAATATACCTGAGACAACAATATGTCCCTTTATAGATGTGGAAACTAGGGATCAGAGAGGTTGGGTAACTTTCCCAGGGATATAGTGCTAGGTGATAATGGAGCAGCTAGTCAGACCAAGGTCGATTTGATGTCACAGGCTATGTTCAAGCACTTTGTGTACTGCTTTCTGTAGGAACTGGTTCAACTACCTTGCAGATGGTGTGATTCAAATGGTAAAACTAATTGCTCCCAGTTTTTTTTTGTTAAATTCCTGTGACAAAGATTTAGAGGAGTTGGAGCAAACCAGATGATTGATGAGTCTCCCATTGAGTCCAGTCTCTAGGAAAATTTTCTGGACCCTTGCTTCTCTGGCTTTTCGGTCTTACACTCAGGGTAACTTCTGGAGAAGCATTTGAATATATTCTCAGTAAGAGAGGAGCCAAACAAGTAAAGGATGGATTTTGTATGTATCCGCTTTGCGAGAGGTAAGGTGACAGGTAGAGTCTTATGATTATTAAAAAGGCAATGATGTCAAGTTAGCATTTTATGGCAATTTATAGTCTATAAAACATATTTCTATATAGTCTGAAGATGAGAACAAACCTACGTGTACTCATGGATTGTGATGCTGTATCAGTGAGGTATGATCGTCAAAACAGGCAGTGGAACCCGAGACTGCATCCGCGAAAGGGCACTGACTAGCATGAAGTAGGGATGAAGAACACAGGCCTTGGTAGATGTGGGCTAACTCCTGGCCTGTCACCTAGGCAGATGCCTTTGTCTCTCTTGGGTTCTTCATCTGTGAATCAGGAGTGTAATGATGACTTCATAGAATGTTTGCGAAATATAGACGGGGTAAGGTTAGTGTAGCACTTAACCCAGTGCTGGGTACCTAGGGCCATGCTCAGCAAATCCTGGCTGATCTTATTATCATTATGGTGGTTACCATTGGGAGGAGCTTTCAAACAAGGCATGTGATCATTAGGCTCTATTCGCAATGGTAGATCATAGCAGGAATATTACAATTGCTTCTGGAATATTATAATTACTGTCACTACAGAGAGTGGACTATACTTTGAGAATGGCAACCAGAATGGAGAAATTCCCTGACACCATCTTACACAGTTTGCTGAAGGAACTAGCAAGATCTAACATGGAAAAGAGACACTGTAGCAGAGGTTTGAGGGTGTGGGCAACTAGTGTGTTTGCATCTCTGAAGGGTTGTCCTACAGAAGAGGCTCTAGTCTTATTCCTATGAAATGAAAAAATAGTATAGCCATGGAAGTTTCAGGGAGAGGAATGTCAGTTCATTTTGGGACAAAGCTGTCAATCCAGGAACAGGACCCTCTTGGAAGGTAGTGAGTTTACCATCATTGGTGATAAAATCATTGTTTGTATGGGTACTGGAAAGATCGTGGATAGTCAAGTGTCAGTTGAGTGATTAGAGAAGCCTTACATGATAAGACTGAGTTTTGTGATTCTACTTCTTGGTGCTCAATAAAATTATCCAGAGAGGTTTTTAAAAATATACCAGTGTCTTGGGCTCTGCCCTAGACCAATTAAATCAGAATCTCTGGGATGAGGCCTCAGCAACAGTATGTTTACAAAGCTTCCTAGTTGGCTTTTCTCTATCTTATTGTGCGGTCAAGTTGGAGAACTGCTGCTCTAACTGAAAATAAAGGTGCCATGAATTAGCCCCAGCTGCATGTCTTAGAACTATAGGTAATGAACTCAGAACCACAAGAGAGAGCATCATTCTGTGACAGAAACAATAGTGAAGCAGGACAGAGCTTGCTTGGCTTTGGTTTGGTTCAGCACCAAATTTTGTGGAGTCCATTCAAACTGATGTCTCTGATCATTTTGGTTAATGGTGGGGAAAGGGCTGACGGTCCACGGTCAGGTTGAGATGCCTATTGCAGAATATCCTCTGGGGGAGGGGACAGGGGCAGGGACTATAGATGCTCGGGATTCAACTACAGGAATGAATCTAATTTCACCCAAAAGAGCTTGCTATTATTCATGTTTACAGGCTGCTGAGTGACTCATACGGTGTTGGGGGAGATGTGTTCAAATGAAATGTGTGGCTTCTATGTTTAGTAGCTTGTTTCTTCCAGGATACTCCAGCCCACTGATGCAACCTTGCACAATGATGCAAATTCTGGGGTGTGTGTGTGTGTGTGTGTGTGTGTGTGTGTGTGTTGGGATGAGAAGACAGAGCACACATAGAAATGCATATTTCTAGGGCAGAGAGCAGCCTTTGCTTCCCTCCTTTACACCAGAAGCATAAAAATGACCCATTGTCCACTGGCCTGGAGTTTGGTTTTCCCTAATCTCTGGATGCTCAGTGGCTGAGATGGCCTCCCACCTGGCCAGTTGGCAGCTGTCAGGGTAACCCCATGTGTCCCAAATTTGTTCCCATGTGGCTTCTTCCTGCTTGATCCCTCATCCTGTGGCATGGCATTTTCTCCACGACAGTCTGCCCCTGAACTGCCCTCGCTGCCGCTTTGCTAAAGGCTTGCCAGGAAAGAGAGTAACAGCCACTGGTGAACCCAGTTTGTGCAAGCAGCCTCAGCAATGGATGAGGTCTCCCCCAGGCTGGACGAAGACTGGAAAAAAGGACTTCAGCGAGAAGCGAGCTGGCCGGTAAGTGACGACCTCAACTCCAGATGGACCCAAATCTCTCAACTCTTTTAGCCCAAGTCAGGGTAATTCACATCAGTCTCTTTGCAGAATTGCGTGGTCTGCAGTCACCTCCATTTAAGAAAAGTCATCATTAGTTTCTGTTTCTTTTAAACCATGAAAATAAGACTCCAGATGAATTTACTCTGGATTCTTGAGCAAGCTAATAGTGTCTTACAAATCTATAGGTGTTACTAAATTTATACTTCTTTAATAAAGGTCCTTGAATTAACAAGTTGCAGGTGTATATCAAAGGAAACATGCAGATTTGGTTTGTGTGAGTCTAAGCTCACTGCAGTATAAAAATTTAATACAACACCTGTCATCAGACTTCCTTTATGGAGTTGTGGTAGCTTGGAATAAGGGGCTTGGTTTTAACCTATTTTAATGAGTTGACCATTCTTTTAATACAACTTGCATGCCTTTCTTATTTATGCTGAACTCATAATAGGTAGAAGCTCTGTGGCGTGCAGAGAGTTCACGCTAAAAGATTCATTTTGGTGTAGAGGCAGTTTTCATTAAAATATACAAAGCAGTAATGTTTATATGTTATAATACCTATTTCAAATTAGTAAAATTATATGCTCCAGTCTCGGAAGCTGCCAACTGAAATCCCTTCCTAAATCTTGTTGAATGGCTTTGATTACTCTTCTTCACATTACACATTACACACCTCTAATGCATATTTTTACGCATCCACTCCATTGCCATTTAATTAGACAACAATATTGAAGAGCGATGCCAGAGCGTTCTCCCCCCATGTTTTAAATGCTGCTGCCTTATGGAAAAAAGAACACTTCCGTGCATGGAGAATTTCTTAGGGGTGGTGTTGGTTAGGCTGGAGCTCAGATCTTCCATTCTGTCTACCGCAGAAAGTGTCATATAAAAGTGGTGATTTAGAATGGTTGATTTTCAACATCAATGTTGAAAAATAATTCTCCCTTTTTGTGAAAGAGAAAAACTTTTCATAAGGTTTCTTCTTTTCTATAGAAATTTCAGCATATGCAGTAGTGACATTGACAGGTATGTGGCCTTCTCAGCAGTGTGATGGTGTTAAGTAAGGAGCTTCAGAAAAAACATCCTTCAGCCAGTCATGACATTGAAGTCCTCCCACTCAGAGTGGGAGCATTCTTTATGAAGCAGGGAGGGAGACAAAATAAATCTCTGTGTGCTACTTTGAGGCTGTCATGTGGGATCCCCAGGAGGGTCCAAACGAATATTCAGATATTTTATGGTACATGTGTGTAACTTTTGGATTTTTGTCTTTGGTTACATGTTTTCTTTTAGAAAGTTGGCATCTTATATGTAGTTTTTACTTCTAAGGGTGATGAAAAGAGGAAGGATGTGAAGTGATGACTCAGAGGGCTCTGTGAATAAAATATTTAAATGAGAAACATGAAGTCCAAATGTTTATGTGTCCTATCAATGTGAGCATCCCATGAACCTTTAGCTTGGCAGTTTTCCCAAAGGCAGATGCTGAAAATGTTCTCTGTGCTACTTGCCTCTGTCTCCAAAGATGTGATCTTGTACAGCTGGTCAACCCCTGTCATTTCCCTTGTGATGACTGAAGCTCTTCCTATAGCTAGTGGAGGCAGTGGTTATGAAAGGGGCAAGCTGGTCTCTCATTTGGTCTCCCTGACCCTTGGTAATGCATGGCATTGGGTGGAAATGATGTTGCAAGGTGTCAGCTCCAGCTTCACCTGCCTCTGGCCTTTTGGTGCTCCATGAGACCTACTTGCTGCCCCCACTCTTCCATCACCTGTATTTCCATGCTGGGTTCCCACATGCACAGAGTCATCCCATTTGAAGCAGACACTCAATCTGTCCCTAAGGGAGGAAATTTTAAATCTGATGGCACTAGATGCAGGACCTTGGTTATGACAATGACTTATTTTGGCCATCCATGGAAGTGATAGAGTTGGGGGAAGTTTTAAAAACCAATTGTGATTGATGCCCATACTTTAATTTAGCTAAGTACTACATTTCTTATTGATCTAATATTTTCCTACCTAACTACAATTGACCAAACACAGTGCCAGGGGTACACCCCCCCAATCTTTCTAAGAAGCCTAGAAGAGAGATATGATTAGTCCTCATTTTATAGATGAAGAAATTAAGACTCAAGGAAGTTATATAACCTGTCCAAAGCCATTCAGTATTCTAGTCCAGGCCCGCTTGACTCCAATGACTGTGTTCTTCCCATTTTGGTTGCTGTGCCATCTAAATTGAATTTTATCTCATTTTTTATCTTATGGAATAATAGCTTAGGAGCAGCTGTGATGTGGGCAGGCAGGAAGCAAGAGGAAGAAAGGGAAAAGCATTCCGATCTTCTAATGGAATAATCAATCTCTGAATTATTAAGACTTTAATAAAATGTTCTTTAATAGTTTATTTTTTAACCCTTAACTCCATACCAGTCACTAAGCTACATTTCTAACCTTTTTAACTACTCGGAAAGACAGATATGCTCTATCGCTATTATATATATGGAGAAACTGAGGCTCAGACACATCAGGGAATGTGTCCAAGTTCACATAGCTACCAAGATGCTGGAAAGGGATGTGGACCCAGTCCAACCTGAAGCCTACATTCTTATATAAGGCTGCCTCTCAGAGTGTACTTTCAAAATATGTTTTGATCATACATATTTTAACTACCTCATCTTACAGCGAGGTGATGAAATTTGGTCCTCAAGACATTCCCAAGAAATTTGGTCCTCAAGACATTAGAAAAGACATAATAGTATTTTCTAAAGTAAATTAAGAGTTGGGCAAAAATGTCTTGCTTACTCATACATTCTTCAGAATGTATTTTAATTGGATCTTGTTTGCCTTAAATGAACCAGCTTACCCATGGAGTTGGAAATGAACTAGCTATAGTCTCTAGAATCAACTGTAATGCTGAAAATTCATTTAAGCATATAATTTGTACTGGAAAACTCACAGTGGCTATGTCAAAGTTCATGGCTGTATTTTGCACAATGTACCTCAGCTCAGGGAGAAGCTCATAAGTGGAAGTGACAGTGGCTTCTGCCATCAGGTGACCACCTGACCACTGGCAAACTTACTGAAGGCAGTACCTTTGCTTCTTCACTTGTAAAGGAAGGTGCTTACGCTTGGGTAAGGCCTTGGAGGGAAGGTGGGAGGAGCCGTGAAGATGCTTTATTGTTCTGGGCAGTTGTCAGTTGAAAGACATTATGGAGGGACAAAGAGCTCATTTCTAGATGATGTTTTATCTTGGGTCGGTTCCCTTTAAAATAACCGATGTAATTGCAGTGTGCACTAGTCTATCGATATTGTCTGTCTGTGCCTGGCTCCCCCACAAGAAGATGAATTCCTCAAGGACAGAGATGCATCTTGTCTTTGTGTCTCTGCACTTAGCACTGAGCCTGGCACACACTCAACCCTTGATAATGTTTGCTTTCCTGAAGGGAATTGCAAATTTTATCTGAAAGCAAGCTGAGATGTGATCTGGCCTTGACTTTACACTTGAAGAACTGAGGCTGAGGGGGGATGAATGATCACCCTGAGTTCCACTGCTGGTTGGTGGGGAGCAGGGATGATGCTCTCCCTGCTCAGCTTTTCTTCTCTCCCCTGGATTGTTTCTCCATAAACTTCCTATGCCTCGGCTTTCTCATCTGTGAAGTTGGAGCTGGAGTATATTACCTATGCCTGTTTATTTATTGTGGAACACCTGTCTGGATAGGAGCTGTAGCATAAAGGTCAAGAATGAGATCTAGAGCCAGACTTCTGCACTCTAACCTTGGTGTCATCAAATTCTAGCTATGTAACATTAGTGAAGTTTCTAACCGTCCTGTGCTCCAGTTTTCTCCCTCATGGAATGGACATAATCATCCTAGATACCTTATAAAGTTGCTGTGAGGGTTAAATGAGCTAATTTATGGAAAGTACTTAGCTGAACACTTCAATAAGTACTGTTTAGTGACTATAGCACACACTGTACATGTCAGCTACTACCTATCCATTATCTATTTAATGAGATCAGCCATTTAATGTTGTTCTTTTTTTGAATACCCACTATGTAAAAAGCACATCCACACTTAAGTGGATGAGAAAGGGATAAAAAATGCTGTCCTTGAACTTGAGGTCATGATGGGTAGAACACAGCAGATCATTATAATTGTAGGATAGTAAACAAATGAATGCCCCATGTCTAGGGGGTTACACGAAGGGATAATACCAGAACTAAACAAAGACAAGGAGTTAAGCCAGACGAATAACTATTTAGGCCATAACATGTTGGAGGCAAGAAGGAGAGAGATTCTAAAGCATGTGTTGAGCAGCCAGTTTCCCTTTGGTACTAGCCTTTTAGGGTAAGGCAGAGTGGTAGAGATGTGTTGAAGGAGGTGGGAAGAGAAAGGAACTGTGTGATCAGACCAAACAGTTTCAAATAGCAGTGGAGAGCCATGGATGGGTCGCAAGTAGAGATATCAAAATTTTTTAAGGGAGATAAGGTCATGCTGGCTTTAGCGTGAGGAAAAATTGAAGTACAACAAGACTGAAGGCCAGGAACCCAGTTAAGAAATTGTTTCAACAACTTTCAGTGAGGGCTGGCTGGACCGTCTTGGAAACAAGATGGAGATGGAAGGGTAGATTGGAAAAGAAGATACAAGCCTCAGGATTCAGTGAGTGATAGACACAGGGCACAAGGGTATGGGAAGAGTCCAATGACTCCTAGGTTTCTCTTTAGGGTGGCTAGGTGGCTGTAGGTGCCACCATCTGAGAAGAGATAACCAGAGAAAAAGGTGGTCTCTGGTCTCATGATGAGGTGGATAATAACTAACAAAATAGTGGCTTGGGGGAGAGTTATAAGAAAAAATGAATAATGTAGATTTTTTTTTTTTAATACCAGGAGGATAAACAAAACCCTGTCAGGACTCAGAAAACCCAGAGAAGGTAATAAAATCAGGAAGAGTTAACATTGACCAAGAGCTTACTTTGTGCCAAAAGCTGTTTTAAACATTTGATTTATACTAACTCATAGAATCTTCACCATTGCGACGTTAGGGAGATACAAATAGTTTTCTCATTTGGTGAATGAGGAAATTTCAAAGAAGTTAAGATCACTTAACTAGTACATGGGGCATGGGAAGCCTGGATCTAGAGCTTTAAGTACCCTAGGATTATATCCATCCCTGCAGAGCCAGGGAGCAGGGATGGTTTCACAGAGTAGGTGGCCTTCGAGCCAGGTTTTCAAGGAAGAGTGCATTTTGCCAGCAATAAAACCCTGAGTTAGACTCCAGGCTCTACTACTTCAGTGTTGGTGGATATGCTTTGCTTTACTTGGGGCCACAGAGAACAGTCTCTTGTGCATGTCTCTGGGTTCAGCTGGTCTCCTAAGGTTGTAGGATTAAATGGGATTGTCAAGGTGGTGTAGGCCAGCTCCCCAGCTCCCAACAGAGGTTGCACATGGTGAAAGAAGTCTCTAGCAAGGCTGGCCCAGTGCCCAGCAGGTCTGTGCCCTGCAGGCCATGGCATATGGGAAATAGTAGGCCTGGAAACTAGAAGGCCTGACTGGGGAAGGTCTACTAGTCTTAGTTGTGTGACCTCAGGCAAGTCCTCACCTCTCTGAGTTGTTTCTTCCACTTAAATGTGGATGTGCTTTGCACATAGTGTGTGTTCAAACATGTGAAACAAACTACCCATCTCCTCAGTAAAAGTTCAGTTTACTTCATGTTTACAGAAATCTGCTGCAAGACACTAATACCGTATATCTAATGAAGAAATCATGAGGATGGGTGAAAGTCAGCACCTAAGGATTTAGCCTGACCAGTTGTAACTGTATGTCAAGAGGCTGTTGGACTCAGCAAGAAATGGCTTGAAGGTAGAAGCCCTAAGAGGTTAGGTTCATCAGGAAACAAAGTCTACTTTTTCTTTTCTGTTACATTTCTGGCACAGTGATATGTTTGAAAAGACCTCTTTCCTTACTGGTTGTAATTATTTGTTGTTGCCTTTTAAATTATGTGGGATTCATTCATTCATTCATTCATTCATTCATTTATTCATTTGGACAAGGAAGGTGACGTGTTTGATGCATGTCTGAGATTCAAACACTATAGGTTTATAAGGCTACAAGGGACCTTGCGGTGTGACATGTCCTTGTTTTCAACCTACATGTTCCTCACTCGGAGCAGAAGCAAGTCCACAAGGCTAAAGATGGATGACATTATATAGCTTGTCTCTATAGCTCACTCCTAGGTCTAACAGACAATTCTTAGGCTAAGGAAATTCTTCCTGGGGGTGGATTTAAACCACGCCTGTTGCGGCTTAAGACCAGTTCCACTTCTTCATTCTTCCGGAAGGTGGAGAAAAACAGCTCAGTCACTGTCCTCAGGAATCAGCCTTCCTGGCCTTGAAGATCATTATGAAAGCAGCCCTCGGCTTCTGCTTCTCAAGGCTAAGCAACCTAAATCCTTAGGTGCAATTCTTCATTTCCATCTTTTTGAGTTTCTGTGAACCTTCTCCAACTCTGCTCATTACTCTTAACTTCTGTAGCTGAAGAGGATCTAGCTAGCGCTAACCAGTGGTGATCAGCTGCTCATTTATTTAATCGGCTAACACCCACGTATTGAGCTCGACATTCTAAATACTAGACCTCTGGGCAAAGCCCTGGGGGTACAATGATAAATAAAAATAGCATAATGTAGCACTGAAAGGACTGATTCATATCCTGGATCACTGCTTACAAGCTGTATGACCCTGCATTTTACTTAAACTCTAGTCTCAGTTCCCTCAAGGGCAAAATGAGATAATAATAGTATCTATCCCATAGGGTTGTTGTGAGAATAAGCACATGGAAGGCACTTGGAATACTGGTTGACATATACAGTCATGGAACTGTTAAATAAAATACAAATTTGAAAGATGCAGACCTTGCCCACGAATTGTACCCACTCTACTTAGAAGGACAACCTGATAAATAAACAACTGATGGCATGTTCAGCCCTCCAGAAGCAGTCTGAGCGTGGGGGTGAAAGTTCAGAGGACCAAGAGGAATTATACCTCAGAGTATCGGGAATGGCTTCCTGGATCAAGGACGGGGAACTGTTTCATATACTTCTTAAATTCACATATCAGGGACTTGCCAGGCTGGGAGAGACCTTGGCATGACATCGCATTTTTTGTTTTTACCCACACATCATTGAGCTGGGTCTTAGGAGGAGAGTTAGGGCTTCCTAGGTGAGGAGGGTAAAAAGGCATTATATTCAGAGGGAGCCTTAGGAATCAAGAACCAGAAGAGTAAATGTTGGACACATGTTTGAAAAATGGTGAGTGGCTGGTTGTGCCATGGTGTATGATGGTCAGTGAGGCCAGGAGGAGGGTCTTGTGTCTGGGTGGCATTAGGCTGTGAATGGAGTTGGAGGCCTTGCAGAGGTATTTGGCTAATCCTTAACTGAGTCCATGCTCACAGGTATTAATTTTAAAAAGCTGTAGATCATTTAAGGGGGCTGCTAAAGCACTTAATGTTTCTCTTCTAGTATTTTTTTTTTTTTTTTTTACCCTTGTGGATCAGAGTTATGTCAATCCCTGGAGACTAGCATCTAAATCTTATTCATTTCTCTGCTTGTCTCAGGGCCTACCATAGCACCAGGCACAGATTAAACTTAAGCTGTGTGTGTGTGGAAATCAAGTTTGCCACATATAACCAGTGCTTGTTCTAGGACAACCAATTGTACTTATGTGTGAATGAACAATTGCAAATAAAGGAATCCAGGGACTTTACAGTTTTCAAATTTGAGTCAATTTCAAGCACCTCTTGGGAAAGGACCAGTTTTGTGTAAAAGTCCAAAAAAACAATATGAGAAACAAATTCTCCCTGTGGTGTCTTTGCCTTTGCCTTCAGCTTTCTGTTCTCCTGTGTGCCTCCTTCATGACTGGTTATTCTGCCTGGGGCCTGAGGAACCTTGAGCGAGTCTCACTTACACTTTTTTCTTCTCAAACTCCTTCTGGAGCATTAACTTCCGTAGCCTACAATTCATGCCGACGATGGCTAAAGCACATTTGAGAGGCGAGAGGCGGAGGGCAGATTTTCAAAGAAGGTTGAGGGGAAAAGGCAGCCCTTGAGTATCTAAAGAGACAAATATGTTTTACATCAAGTTCCCCTGAAAAAAATGTCAGAAGAAGTGAGAAATGTTCAAGCTGTAGCAGCTGGTTGAATGCAGCGATTCTCACTTGGGGCGCAAAAGCCACAATTTTCTATCTAATTCTCTACTCAATCATTCCATGGCCCCTGTCTCAAGCTCAATTTAAGCTCAGTCCCCAGTACACAGAGCCACTGTACAGTGCAGAAAGAAATGACTGGCTGAGGGACTGAGGGGAAGAAGGAGCCATGTGGTGGCCCAAAGCTTGAGTTACCGAGTCATGCTTGGGTCACGTGACATCTCTCCCCAATGCCCCTCAGAAAGTCCATGTTAAAATAGGTCATTTCTCCTTTAGCCTTTAAATTGTGATTATCTCCGCCTGATAGGATAATGTGATCGGCATAGCCTGATGCTTCTGTTCAAATGCTCACCCCATGTGTTGGGGAAACAGTCAATTAGTGGAGACTGGGGGCTGCGGTGGGGAGTGCTTGGATTGCAAGTTTGCTGCCTCCAGGGCTTTGAATTGAAATGGAAACGGGCTGGCTCTCAGCAGAACTCCATCACTGCTGATGACTGTTTGTCTTTTTCAGAGGAGTTCTGGTGAGCAATAAATATGACTGCTCTTTAGGGAGAGCGTCCTAGAAACTGTTGGATCTTTCCTTACACATGTCAAGTGTATTTCAGTTTTCAATCTCATAGAAGCCTTAGGAAGGAAATGGCAGCAGTGTTATTATTACCAACTGTCAAGTGAAGAAGCCAGGGGCTGACAGGTTCAGAGCCTTGCCCAGCAGGACCAGGACTAGAACTGGGGTCTGAACTGAACTTGCGTGCTTGTTCTCTCAGATCAAGCTGTCTCTCTGTTCACTGGTCAAGGATTAACTTTACCAAAGTTTGTAAAAAAACAAAAAACATGGGGTCCTTAAATGACTACTTAATGCCTCAATCAATTGTTCCCTTCTTTGGAAAGTGTGACATTTAAAGCTAAATCGCTCTATGTCATTGGTTCTGAGGAAGAGGTTCTTCCTCCAGCCCCAGCCATGAAAATGTCTGGGGAAAACGCAGAATGTTCAAGCTTCTCCGTGCTGGTATCATGCTTCAGGCCTGGGTTTCATGCAGTTGTGGGAGTCCAGCAGGGCTATTACGCAGTCAGTAATCCGGAGAGATGCTGCAGAAATACATAATTGTGTGTAACACTCCAAGAGACTTTATTTTTAGCATTGCTGGAGTCCTTTTTCCACTGTGGAGGAGGAGGCCCACCGTATCCTGCAACAACTTGCCAAGACGAGACTTAAATAGTCTGCATTACCTCACCCCCACCTTGGGGGTAAATGAAAGGGTCAGTGAATCAGAGATCTGAACTAAGGAGGCTCAGATATTTTCTTGAGAAATTTTTGGAAACTGAAACGGTCAAGGGTTCACATGATACAGCTTTGTTATTTGTGAGGGAATAACTATAAACTCTTAGGTGCCATAGGTCTTTGAAGTAGTCTCCGTTCTTTGGTACTTGATCTTGGTGTTCACACAGAACTTGGGGAACTATGGGGGTGCATCTTATGTTGTACTTCGCCTGCATCATTAATGTATTCTTTATCTCTAAATTTCATCTGCCTGGAATCAATCTAATCTTCTCTCTCCTATCTCCTTTCTTAACAACAGCAAGAACAAAACTCAAAAAAGCAAAAAACTCTCATAAAAACTCCTATTACTAAGTCACACTTACTTGAAATTCTAGAATACAGTAGTAGTTATAGGACTCACAAGAATGAGCTCTGGAGTCAAACCAATGTGAGGTTAAATTCTGCTTTGCCATTGACCAGTTGGATGAAGTTGGATGTATTTCTGCTTTAAAGCCTTCATTTCACTACCTTTGAAATGGGATGACAAGTTACTTTCTTTTAAAATGATTGCGAAGATTAAAAGAAGTCGTATAACTAAATCCTTGGCAAAGTGCCTAGCACATCGAAAGCACTCAGTAAAAATGTGCAGTTATTAGTCTCATGGTGAAGGCGTTTCCACTGAGACCAAGACTACGACAGTGCTGTTCACAGCTTCATTCACGCCAGCCTCCTAATATTGGGGCAGAAGTAAGAGGTAGAAAAGAGGAGACGAAAATGATCATATTATCAGGTGAAATTATTGTCTATATAGGAAAGCACACATATTCAGAAAAACTGAACAATTATTAGAAAAAATGAGATTTGAGCTGGCTTCTACAACTGAAAATAAATATATGAAAGTAAATAACTTTCTGGTATAGTAGTGGTAACCTGTTAGAAAATAGGAAGATAAAAATCATTGAAAATAGTATTAAAATATAAATGAGGAATAAACTCATTAAGTAATAACACAGAGTATTATTTCTGTATGCAGAAAATGGTAAAAAAAATAATAGAAAACATAAAAGAAGGATTGAATACATGGAAAAAAAGCTTCCATCTTCCTAGAAAAGAGGGATGAATACTGACAAAACTTTAATTCTTCTCAAATGAATGTACATATTTAAGGTAATTCTAATCAAAACCATGTTGCTGTTGTTTTCTAGAAACTTGACCAAGATTCTAAAGTTCATCTTGAATAATAAATAGAGCTCAAGAGCTAAAAAACATACTTAAAAAGAGGAGTAATAAGGCAGGCTTTTCTCTAATAGATATTACAATGTACTATCAAGTTATGATAATTGAAACAGGTTGTTATGGAGCAGGAATCAGCAGACAAATGGTGTTGAAATAGACCAGAAGCAGACTCCAGCAAAAATGAGAGTTTAGGATGGGAATGGGGTCAAGGTTAGATTACGTGTTAGTGCAGGAACTGACAACTATGAAATAAGTATAGTTGGCTCACCTGGTTTACTGACTGGGAAAAATGCACTACTAATTAAATCTCAGAGGGAAAAACAGTAAAATATAAAATTCAAAAAATA